>JAHDVE020011167.1:0-184384 GCA_022606495.2 Halesus radiatus
CCGCGTATGCGATTTGCAATAGTATGGGTGAACGATTTTGGCGACACGTATGCGCGCTTTTTCATACTATTATGATTTTATGGCCCATCTCCATTGTTTCTATTATCAATATATTGAACAGAGTGCAGGTACTCAACTCAAAGAATAATGTAATCACAAATCACATTAGCCGTTACGTAAAGTATTGATGTAGTACTCTGACGGCTAAACAGGTTTGTCAGACAAAGGAACAGGCGAGAGTTGAGGGAAGGAGGTGGCATGACCAAGTCAAACGAGGGGAGGCGGGTTGTGTTGCTCGATACAAAAGAAAATCTCTTTGTAGAGTCAAATCACAAAAAAAAACATATATATATATATATATATATAAAAATAAATGTACGGTTGTTTATTTGTTTGTCCTCGATTTTCTCGCAAATTACTGGACCGGTTTCGCTGAAAATAGCACAGTTTGTTCTTATTAGTGCCGGGAAGGTTTAGAGAGTAGTTTGAATGAAATACAATATGTAAAACTGCTTCTATAACGTTTTAAAATTAGTATGAAAAACATTGAACCCGCCATGTTTTATTTAGGTTAGCCCATAGATATAACACTCTGGTTAGCCACAGATTGCATATTCAAAAGAAGGTTTTTTTGGGTAGAATATTTTCAAAATGGAAAACACAAGTAGGTACCTACTTAAGAACTTTATGATTTGGATATATTTTGAAAAAAATAAACGTTTGGAATCAAATAAAACATTCAAATGAATGTTTCTTTATTTGAGATAGTTACTTTACGTTTTTCTTCCTTAACCAGCGATATGTACCAAAACCACCTCAAGCCAGGCCAGGTCACTAAATAAAATCGCCCCCCTAACTTCTGTAAGATCCTATTTTATTTTATTTAAAACATCTTATAACGTTTTTTTTTATTTATCATGATCATGATCTCAATAAGACGGTTTCTTATTCCCCAAATTTTTAAAGAGTTTTCAATATTAGAAAAAAATACAGAAAAATAGAAATATTACAATATGCATAAACAAGTAGTACAGTTTATTAGTTTGACTGTTCAGTGGCTGAGTTGGCATCGCATCTGGGTCCCACCCAGGCGTCGTGAGTTCAATTCCTCGGCTGGCTACATCCTTCATCAACCCACAGGCAACGTCTTCCGCTTACTGTGATGGTAGTATAATATTTAAAAATATTGTTAAGTTATTCATAACCCGCGAATGTTTCTCTTTATTAAAAAAAAAAAAAAATTGTGATATATACACGTAATTAGAAAACATAAAAAGCTAGAACGAGGGTCATGGGGAAAGTTTTACAGCTATTTTGTGACATGTGTCAAAAGGTAGTCGATGAACTGTCTATAAGTAACATTAAAAACGACAACATCGATGAAGCAAACAGTTAAACCGCTCCCTTGATTGGCACTTTCCCATAAGCAGAAGTTTTCGCTTTTGAAGCATAAAAAGTACATGAGATCTTCCACCATTATAGTTGTTAGGGACGCACAAGTTAATCTCTTTCAATATATATGAATGACATAT
This sequence comes from Halesus radiatus, assembly GCA_022606495.2. Lineage (NCBI taxonomy): Eukaryota > Metazoa > Arthropoda > Insecta > Trichoptera > Limnephilidae > Halesus > Halesus radiatus. Next base: position 1,533 of record JAHDVE020011167.1, read on the forward strand.
ACATTCAGATATTAATTTTAAAAATGTTTACACTTAAAAATATATTTTAAGTGTAAAAATCAAGCATTCATGTTAAAAACAAGGGTGGAAATAGAAATGTATAATATGTATATTCTCATATAAAGGTCGCACATAAACCTCTTTTGCATTCTTTCTACTTTGAGAATATGAGTCTGTTCTGAAGGAATCCAAATAATGGAACTGTCCTACAGGATGCCGTGAACAAGTACGTACTTCATACGTTCTTCGTATTGCGATTTCATTAGTAAATTATCTCCCATTACAGAGAACAAAGCCAAGCTTTTTTTTGGCGCGGGAGATAATGCGTGCTTTGATAAATAAAAAAATAAGAAGATCTTAACCAACTAACTAAACATCACGCCGTTTCACCGCAGGGGTAGGCAGAGAGGACGGACCGCCAAACAACTCGATCTTGGCATACACTTCTTGCTTCATTCACATTCATACAACGCCTCATACATTCTCTTCTGTTATTCCGACTTCTGACATGGCCCCATTCGAGTATTTGATTCACTTGATCGTGCCATGTCTTCCTCGGGCGTCCCCGGCTTCTTCTTCCATTCACATTCGCGTCATATATTCTCGTTACACTCCTCTCTTCATTATAGAATTTAAAAGGTTTATTTAATTCAATGTCCTGGCCTGGCTCGAGGTGGATTTGTAAGTACAGAGTATCTGATACTTGATGCGAAATATTGAATGACAAGTAAATGTGAATTTTAAATGCAGAGCATTATTTTATTTATGCCTAAAGTTTATTTTGTGAAATAATCCCGTTGCTGAAAAAAGTTCAACTTTGGCAAAATAGTTTGTAAAAGCATTATTGTGTAATAAGTTTAACTTAAGTTAAAAAATCCCTTTTATTGTTCCAGTTGAAAGCCGCGTATGGATATCTGGATGACTTCTGCGCCCTTCCTGATGAGACGCAAACCAGGTTTCTCCGGAGACCGTCCACCAACCACGGATACATCAAGCCCGGCATGGAGAGGTTCGACGGGAAAACCATGGTAAGATAATTTAGGAATTTTTGTAGAGCCCATTACGGCGTCTGAGGAATACTTAACCTAATTCAGAGGGTGTTTTATTGTAAAGGTTGTTTGGGTCAAGTATGACCCCCACAAATATTGCAATATTAATAGGTCTTAGGCACATAACGACACCTTAATACCGGAAGTTCTTCAGGTGGAATCCAGCTTGTAGAGACGGCTGGAAGATAACCAATAAAAGCCGGATTGAATGTTAATTGAAAAACTCCCCGATTATAATTTATCGATTGTTAGTTTTGTTTTTTTAAATCTCCTTCGAAAAGATCCGTGATATACATATTTTTTAAGTGTTATATCAGATTTAATTGTCAATAATAAAATCCGCGATGTCCCTATTTAAAATATCTCTGGTTACTATACAGTTGGGAACTAACTTGGACTTTATTATTGACAATTTAATCAGTTATATACTTTTAAAAAAATGTACGTCACAGATCGTTTCAAGTGATGGTTTAAAAAAAAACTAACATTTGATAAATTTGCTAAATTTCTTCTAGCCGTTATTGTATGGCGAAGTATGGGTTCGTGACATGTGAATGTATTCAAGTTACAACAGTAGTTTTGTCAAAAACTATACGCTCCACGCTGACTTTGCCTTGTGATGCATTCCTTCCTAGCTTCCTAAGACATGACCGAATTACATCATGCGATTTGGGGTTAGCTTTGCGCTCTGTGTTATTTTAGAGGGAAGCTTGCTAAGTCTTTCGAAGCGAGGCAACGGAATTCAATAGGAAGTTGTATTATAAAATTGGTCGTAGGTGGGCCAAAATTATCAAGCTTATTTGTATGACACACCAAATCTAGACGTGATGTATCCATGGAGATATCACAACAGGCCTGATGTCTGATTGCTTACGGGAACTATAGGGACTATCTTTAAATAGATTAGTACAGTAAATCGATTTTCCATTTATTCTATGTCTAACCCATAGATCAGTGATGTGACATCAAGTTAAGTCGCTTGGGGAGATCAAGAGTTAAATTATGATTTTATATGATTTTGGCAATTGGCATACTCTGTGCATTTATTTTATTATAAACACTGCGGATATTTCAGCCTTTTTATGTTTGTTTGAAATCGATATTTGATGCAATTTAAAGATTTCCGTTTCATAAAATACCAAAAGATTTCGTGACAAATTTTTTTTTTGCTATGTGACTTTCTGAATGAAAATAATCAACAGCATTTATTGGTTTGTCTTTGGGCCTAGTCTAGTTTTCGCTTGTGGCGCTTTCTTTGTACGCTCCACTATCGTCAGAATGAATAGACTTGTCCTAATGTACCATTTCGACAGCTTTAGTCAAATGTCACATGAAACCCATTTTAGCAACAGCTGCCGTGAGCGTTTGTTTCGTGTGATTTTATAAAAGGGTCAAACTAAATACTCGTTTATTGTAAACACGCCGAACCTGTTTACTTAAATTGGCGGCACGCCTAGCTCGCCCCTTGCCCCCCTTATTTTGGTTTTTTCCCCTTACGTGTTAGGGTATCTCTATGTATTATTTTCTCTGTGGTATGTGCTACGATTGATATTTTTGAAGAGTTCTGGTTTATAAAGCGTTGTAGAAAACTTCACTTAAAAGCGGCCAATGGTCCCTAAAGGTTGGTAACCTCTGCCATAGATAATAAAAACAAGAGAGATATGGCACGGAAGCACGCCGACTGTTGCTGAACTATGACCCAGCTACCTGAACTATTAAAGCAGCTATGCAATGAAAGTTATACGTTTGGTGTATAGGTATGACAGTTAGCATTAGTATGGGCGAACAATGTTATCGGCAATTTTTTTTGTTTGGTTTAGTACTAGTGATGGATGGCTCATGGCCCATCTTCCTTGTTTGTATTTATGGTCCAGCCTCGTTAACCCTGTTCTTCTTTCACCCAGGAATTCCGGCACTCCTTCAACATCACCACCCTGAAGGAGAGCGAGCTCCCCGAGTGCGATCTGATCCCCGACTTCCGCGGCAAGGTCGGCACTTTGGCCGAGGACTTCACCAACCTCAGCAGCCTGTTGCTTAAGGCCCTCGCCATCGCTCTGGGTAATTATTACAACTCAACGCCTTTAACTGTAGCCAAATACTTTAATGTCAAAATATTGTAGAAATCTAATCAAATTGAACAATTTTTTTTCATTGCTATAGTGGCAATACAGGGTAATTCGATTTTAGAAAAAATTTAATTATATTCATATGTAAGGTTATGATTGACTCCCGACTTCGACATTTTGATATTGCATAGCAAAAATGGAATAACTCAATTTTTCTCAATGTTTTTATTTTAAAAAGATTTGCTATTCGTGTGCATTTCGCATTTTGTTTTGACATCTAATAAATCGCTTCTTTGATATTATATACATATTACATGTATTTCCATGCTTTTAATAATCGTCAATTATCATTGTTTCTATAGTGCCGTTGTTTAGTGATTAAATTCACCTCAAGGGGGCGCTTTAAATTTTGTTAAAGCTTGAAGCTCCTTTTAAAAAAAATATGTTTAAGATTTCAAAATTGCTTTCTCATCTCAGACCAAATGGAAGGTCATTCCAAGAATGTGGACCCAGCACATTAAAAGCTCTGTCCCCAAATTTTACAGCATTCATACAAGAGAGTTCAACCAGTGTTCGACACATCAGACTTAGTTGACCTGAGCGTGAGTTCTCACGCAGAGATCAGCCAAGTATGACGGTGCTAGCCCGTTCAGTGCCTTATTTGTCACACTTTCTCAATAACAGCTCTCAAGGGCGATACTGATAGTATCTTCAGGTGTTCATTGATGAGACACCTGTCTTCCATTCACATTTAAAAGAAACAAAAAAAATTGTTGTCGCCATCCAAAAAAAATTTTTTATAATTAATTTTAACTTTTCATCTTGACTTGTCGAATTGACAAATAGCCCTCCTTAGCCGAAAGAAATTCGAGGTTGAGCATTCACTTAACTTTAATAAAAGCAGATTTATTACTTTCTCTGACATCCCAATGCTAAACACATTTAATTAGCTCGGACGTGAAAAACTTTGAAGGTGTGCTGCTGTTTTGTTAGTGAATTACAATATGAATACAAATTTATGAATGTACGGCAGTGAGGCATGGAACTTGCATAGGAAGGATCAAAGATGAAATCCCTGTGCTAAAACCATCTATGATCGTGTTACAAAATGTGGAGATCCAGAAAGAATGCAAGAATGATGTAAGCGTAATGAAAAGATTAAGAAAAATTAAATTAGTATCAGTGAAAATGTCCTATTGTCACATTTACGAGGCCCTGCACTGAATTCACCTAAACCAATATCACCTAATATGCTGATGTTGGGATTCGCGGGGTTGATGTCCACCGGCGGCCAATATCCAAGATCGCCGATGCAGCAGTCGAGTTCAACAGACCACAATGAAATTTAGAATAATTCCTATTTTTGCTGACACAATCGAGTTCAATAGAGGCCAACCTCATCAGCTGTGGACTGGTACAATGTATTTGTACTTTTTTAATTGAGTCACCTCTTTTATAATAATGTACACTATTTTCTTTTTCAATTATTGTTTGAATAATCATGAATATTTTAATATGATACCTTTAAAATATTTAAATTTAACAATTCCTAATTTGTAAAAACATCATACTGAAATATTTTATTTTACATCCGTCATCTACCTCAGAACAGGTTTCACTTAGTTGAGGTAGGTAATGTAAAGCACACAATATTGTACTTAGACTTTTACATATATTGTGTGAACCTGCATTATTATATTTCAATAAATGCCGATTTATCGGCACTGAAACTGAATGCATATATTAATGTTAATAAGTTTGTGCTAATCAATGTGAACATTTTCAGGCGTCTGTCCCACGTACTTTCTGGAGAAACACCAGGGCATGATGTCGGGCCGCAACGAGAACCAGACCACCCTGCGCCTGCTGTACTACCCGCCCATGCCCCCGGAAGACGAGGAGCCCGGGGGCCCGCGCGGCGTTCCCCGGGACTTCACCCGCTGCGGGGCTCACTGCGACTACGGCACCTTCACGCTGTTGGCGCAGGACTGCGAAGGGGGCCTAGAGGTGAGACCATCATCATGTTATGTATCCTTCAGGCGTCTGTTCCACGTACTTCCTTTCCTATTTATCCAACCCATCAAAAAAAGCAGACAGATTTTTTCATACCTAAATCTTCATACAGGATGTTTTGCATGTATTCTGCAAAGATGTCCGAGGCCTCGGGCATCTTGTGAACACAGTGGCGTGCACAGAGTTTTAATCAGGGTAGGGCAGTAGGAAAAACGGTAAAATAAATGATATTGATAAAACTAACCATGTTTGTGTCGCTAAGAATGGCTAAGCTAAAAAAAAAATAAAAAATAGTTTTTTTTTTATTTTTATGCGAGTTTTACGGGGTAGGCGGTGCTTATTGTCTATATGGGCTGCACGTGCACATGCACTCTGCGATCTTTCCACTTAACACCATTGATATTTTGAACGATATCCTCAGTGGTGGCCTCAATGGGGCCACCCGGAGCGCAATTCCTTGTTTGTGTTCATATGGCCTCATTTAAATTCATTAATCCAGTAATAAATAGTCTTCTACGCCGGTCCAGAGTCCCCATGAACTTTTTGTGACTCGGCTTCGATCCGCAAAGTCATTAACTTCTTCAAATAAACATGTTTTGTGACAGCACGTCCGTTACGTGGTTTCATCTTATATAAATTTAAGTAACTTTTCGAACCGCCCCAGTAGTCCACAGGTACACAGTGCTCCAGGGGCCCGATTCCGGTTCTATCTAACAATTAGATATTGTCCTTATCCTTAGGGTTTTGCGACTGCGGTTCAGGTTCCATGTCAATGACAATAAATTTTTAAAGGATCTTGTGATTTAATTATCACAGTATTATTAAAAATTATTGATACATCACACATACTTAACACGTGTTGTTTATTATAATTTTTAGAATTTAATCACTTTTTTCTGCCGTTTCGGGCTTTTGACAAGAGTACTTTACAAACATAACAATTTCGTTAATTCGGTTCATTTAATAGCAGTATTATATGACAAATAACACGCTAATAATGTTTTAAAGTCAATACTTACGATAATGTTAGTTTTTCTTTTGTTAAAACTACCCAAATATTAATATTTTTAAAGAATGTCACTCGATGAATGACAGCTGTCGTCCGAGAGAACCGGAACTGCAGTTAAGCAAAAAGTCTTTAAGCCTAAGGATAAGGACAATGTGTTATCCTTAAAAAGAACCAGAATGGGCATCCGGGAGAGCTTTTGTTCTAATACCAAATTGTTTCTATTTTCAGGTAAAGCTACCATCCAGCGAGAGTTGGCAGAGGGTCGGCCATCTTCCCGGTGCCCTCCTTGTCAACACAGGAGAACTGTTGGCCGCCTGGACCCAGGATCGTTACCCAGCACTTGTGAGTTCATAATAACCACCGATTTTACATAATCAGCATCGTAACTACTTTTTAATATTTGCGGTTGGGGTGTAGACAATAGAAACAAAGAGAGATGTATGGAATGGAAGCGTGCCAACTGTCAGCGAGATGTGACCAAACTACACGGATCAAAGCAGCTATACAATGAAAGTTATGTGTTTGGTGTGTAGGTAGAAATAAAGGCAGGATGGCGCTGTGCGTAGATGCGAGCATTAGTAGTATGGGTGAACGATGTTGGCGACACATAGTTTTATACTAATAATGGTTTATGGCTCATCTCCCTCGTTATTTTTATCGATGATGTTAATATAACTATTTGTTCTGTTTCCAGAATCACCGCGTGATAATCCCGCCGCAGTGCTACGCGCGATCCCGCGGCCGCCACTCCATCGCCTTCTTCTGCCATCCGGATGACGGCTGCAGCACGGCGGCGCTCCGTCTGCCGCTGCTGCCGACGCCCTCGCTCGCTCCCACCTGCGACCAGCTGGCCACGCGCCACCACCACGGCCTGAACCGCGTGCTCAGCGCCTATCACCATATACAGAAGCGCTTCCGACACACGTACGCGTGACATAAGGAGTGAGGGGGCCCAAGTAGCTAGCGGATTATCGTCAAATATATCGTATGGTCTTACGTCAACACACTGAAGAAATATTATATACTTAATCTGTTTTTACACCGTGGATACGTTTCACAAACACTATGTAATAAAATAGTAAATTACGTATATAAAAATATGAAACAGATTCCATCGTGTCGCTGTCAGACAATAAAACGCACTCGTTTTCGCATGTTTTGTATGATACCACTTTTGTCATTTAAAATTCTATCTCGATTCGATTCTATTCTTATTCAAATCCAAGGGCAGATATATACATGTTTCCATTACCCGGAATTGTAATAAATTTTTTTAATGAAGTTTAACGAAACATACTACGCGCTCACAGATGGCGCTAATTTAAATATTTTAGAAAAAAACACTTATCATGTTATGGTTTTAAATATTGAAATAAATTGTTTGTTGGCGGGTGTACACACGGAATATGAAATGGAATAAATTGTTATTGCAGGTTTAAAACTCAAGTCCAATACAATGTTATTATAAAACTAACTTATACAGTATTTTTTATAAGTTTCCTAAAAGACTTGAGCTTTAAAACTTACAATAAAAATTTATTCCATTTCACATTCTGTAAATACACTCGCTAACATACAATTTATCTACTTATTTAAAAACATTATATGTGCTAAAAGTGTCTTTTTCTGAAATATTGAAATTTAACACTATCTGTGGGCTCGTGATATCATAATTATGTTTCGAATGTCCTTAAACGCAATTATCTCAGCTCGATATTTTTGTGCATTCACGTCTCAGCTGACCGCCTCATTTGTGACTCCTAATATTTTCTTTTTATTTGTCACTCCGCTCTTCGCAGTAAACCAACGATTCATTTTGTGGATAATTAATTTTCTACTTAGGCTAATTATGCAAAATCTTACTTAGTTTCACTTCTTCTCAACATTGGAGTACCTATTTAAACATTTTAATGAGTGAATTTTTGCAAACCTTTCTCAAAATCAATCTCTTCACCCTTATTTAATGACAGAATAGAGCAATTATTACTAAAAATAAAAAATAAAACATTTCTATAAATAAACTTAATTCATTAATTTGTATGGTACTTATTAAAATTACTTATTTTGGATGAAAAATATACTATGTATTGAAAATGTTGGAAAATAATTCAAGAGCCAACACATCAGTATTCCAATGAAAAAAAATTATGCTTTTCTCAATGTTCTTGTTCATGTGTCGATGTTTAAATGTTATTTTTAAGTTATTTCTTGTTTATTTTTCCCACAATTCTCCCAATTTGAGAATTTTTTATTTTATTTCCATTGATATATCACTACTAGATTTTTGGCATGTCATTCAAATAAGCCCATCCATTTTGGCTATGATTAATTTCATATCACAACTCCCTATTGAACTCTGTCGCCTCATTTCGAAAGATTCTAAAATAACACAGAGCGCAAAGTTTACCCCAAATCGCATGGTGTAATTTGGTCATCTCATAAGAAGCCAGAAAGGCACGCATCAGTATGCGTCACAAATTTGAAAGTTGAAACTTAAGATTCTAACCTCTTGTAAATCTCTGTCGCCGTGCCATACGCGTAGTCATTGTTGAGCGTGAACATTGTGATAAAACTACTGTTGTAACAAGAATGCATTCACATGTCACGAGCCCATACACCCCCATATAATAACGGCTTGAATAATTAAACACTTTATCATTTGTTAGTATTTTTAGAGCGCTCGCTCGAAATGATCTGTGACGTATATATTTTTTTAAGAATTCATATAGCTGATTAAATTTTAAAATAAAATTAAACAAATTAATTTAAATTAAACAAAAGGTAACAAGCAATGAGTATTGCAATCTTTTGACTACGAGATAATGCATTTTCTTTTCGATAAATGTTTTCGGGAACCAATTTATTACCGTTGAGGCGTCATTTAAAAGATCGACACGCCTTGTCTGGATATTGTTGGTTGATGTTTATGACTCATAATCTTTCATGATTCATCTAATTTTTATTCTTTTCTTTTATAATCTCACTTTTTTAATGGATAAGTTGTCTGGTGATTACTATTTTCAATTTTAAACCATAAAAAAGTTGAAAAAAAAAAAAAAAACTCAGTTCACTTACTTATTATTTTATTGTATTTTGATATTTGTTTATGTAATGTATTAAAATACACCTTTTTTGAATGGTATGGCCCGGTGGCGACTCGTGACTTTTGTGTGCTAAGAAATTTTCATACAAAAAATTTTGAAAAAAATAAAAATCATTTTCGCCGTCAACAACATCAATAATGTCGTATTTTTCAATCTTAGCACTCTAGCTCACTCAAAAGTCACGAGCCGCCACTGGTATGGCCCCATACAGCATGCATGCATGCATATTCTAGGGTAATTCAAAAACTTTAAATTGCATATTATTAATTTATCTTGCCTTTATTTTCTTTTTATAACTTTTAGTGTACCGGAATTACCCATCGGATATGTTAAATTTGTGTCTGTTGAATGCCAGCGTATCCGATCGGCAATATCAAAAAAATCGTTTCTCTGAACATAAGTGGCTATTCCGGGGAAACTACTTATGATAGATATATATACAATTTTTATAAATGTGTAAACACATTATCTGGTGAGACGGTACAATTTACATATTTGCACAAAAACAAGTAAGTTATTACTAAAATAGTCTCAGACGGGCCGCGCACAATTTTACCCTCGGCACACTACGGAGGTATTAGACCGCGGGTGTTCGGCGTTCCAAAGGTTAATAATATTGCAACAGTTAAATTTGATTAACTTATACAGTTGCTGTCTTTTTTCACTAATAAAATAAATGAGGGAGTTTAAAATCTATTTCAATGATAAATTTGAACATTTTGAAACCTCAATAGGAGACTTATCGACAAAGAATTTCAAAAAGAATTTGAATTATTTCACCTATGTTCAAATAAAATTACTACCCAACTATAGATATTGGAATCGCATCTATGCACAGCGGCGCCTCGCCTTTGTCTCTACCTACGCACCAAATGTATCACTTTTATTGAATAGCCGCTTTGATATTCTGTGCAGTTTGGTCATCGCTCGGTGACAGTCGGCACACTTCCATATCTTATCTCCCTCTGTTTCTATTATCTGTGCTTCAAATCAATGTAACAATATAATTATTACTTATTGCAGATTGACACACTTAACTTTGTAGGCGGACAAAGAAGGAAATCTATTTCCACAAAATCTTTTACACTAGTAAAATTAGATAAATTATAATAAATTATTAGACTGCAAAGTTAAGCGTTCCAAATTGTATGAACTTTTATTGATCTGTATCTACGATTCAATTTACTTTTACAATTTTAGTATAGACAATGGGTTCTATTTTCTCATTCTCTTGTTCCTTTTCTTTAAATAATAACATATTAGCAGTGGCGTGCAGTCTGTAAAGGCTGAAAAGCTGTGCCTACCCTAAGAACCTTCATCTTTTAAAATATAATTTTGTGTTTATTACTTTTAGTTTTAAGGCGAAATAGCTGTCAAACGTAGTAAGACATTGCACACTGAAAATGATACCGTAGTAGGTGAAATTTAGATTTAATGCAAACTTGTCGTATGCAGTGAGGCATGGAATTGCCAGAGGAAGGATGAAGGTAAACTGAATGCCGTAGAAATGAGAGGTGAATGTGTGTTAAAACCATGTATGATCGTGTGAAAAATATTGAGATTCACAAAGAATGCAAGACTGATGTAAGCGTAATGAGTAAGATTAAGGAAGGGACACTTAGATGGTTTGGGTATGTAGAGCGAATGAACAAAGAAAGGAGTGTAAGAAGAATATATGACAATGTGAATGGAAGAAGATGCCGGGGACGTCCGAGTGAATCAAATACTTGAGTCAGGCCATGTCAGAAGTCAGAATAATGGAAGAGAATGTATGAATGTGAGTGAAGCAAGAAGTGTATATCAAGATCTGGTCGTTTGGCGGTCCGAACTTTCTGCCTATCGGTATAAAAACAGCATTTTTCAAGGTCACTGAAATTTTCAATGTTTTGTAACACAGTCGAACATATTTCATCCTATTCTTGGTCATAGAGCAATGCACGCCACTGCTTATTAACCCGAGCTGGGATTTTTTAAAAATAATTTTCTATAAACAGACATTTTTGTTTGGAAAATTATTTGTTCCATTCGAAAAGTTTTTTTCTACACGTTCTGGAATATTGGTAAAGTCGGGGCATAACCTATATATTTATATGTAATGTGTTGGGTTGGTTTTTGAAAAAAAATCTCTTCATGAAAAACTAACCCAATTGGTTAATTTTCTACTTAGAAAGTAATTAAAATTGCTCACATCCGCGATCGGATGTAACTTAAATGTGTTCATTAATTAATTAGTGTTAATTAAGACAATAATTGGTTACATTCCACAAGGTAACCTTTCTAACTATTGATATAGTTCAGTTTATAAACACTGGTGAACATCTACTTAATTCTATATCGAATAGAAAATCAAAGTGCTGGAATATTGTGTGATTATACAGGGTGACCGGGTTTTAATGCGCAATATTGGAGTAGGCAAAACATAGAACATAAATTTATACAAGCAAAATTACTATTTTCACATTGATTTTTTAACTCTTTCAATATTTCACATTGAATACCAATCACCCTGTTTACCGTCATAAATGTTCAATCTGTGCACATTATGGTAAGTATTGATTTACAAAATTAGCTCACTTTAAAATTTAAATAAAAAACAAGGTAAAATTGACTGATTTTTAGGTGTTTAGATTATTAATTGGTGTTCTGTATTTTTTATAATCTGGGATTTTTGCCGCATTTTTATAATTGTAATATTTTAAATATTCATTTAATTCAACTTATTTCCTGTACTTATTACCTAAGAATTTTTTTTTTTGCTTAGACCTTATTAATCTATTTGTACTTAAAATTACAATACTTTTTAATATTTATTTCATAGTAACTTAATTCTTGTGCTGTCAGGAATCACAACTACCAGGCGTTTCAAAACAACATTATTAATTCACCATCGGATTCAATTTAACCTAAAAATGTTATTTATTTATCTCAAGGCGTTTGCAGTTCATACAGGAATGTTAAAAAATATTACTTGAGTATTTTTTATTTATTTTACTCTATATTATTACTTAATATCCTGCGCTTTTTTATACTTAAGTATTCTACAATCTTGTGTGCGAATATCATTTTCAAAATATAATAAATATCCCATAAAACTTACAAATTTTTATTAACCTTTACAATGTAATCTATCCCATGATGCTGTGCGTGTGGATGGTCAGATAGCCGCCGATGGATCACATGTGCGACAGCCGCATAGATCAGGTCAAGTATTCCTACAATCGCCAATGTCATTATGAAAACAATAAATATATTTACATGTATTAGAAATGGGCATAAATAAAGTCAAAGTTATCAACAATATCAGCTATGCAGATGACATGGTCATACTTGCCCCATCGGTAAGAGCAATGAGAAAACTTCTAGCCATATGCGAATCGTACGTTATTAGTCACGGGCTAATGTATAATGCAAAAAAATCATCACTGCTGATTTTCAAGGCAAATACTTGGGGCATGTCATCACCGATGACCTAAATGATAAAAATGACATAGAACGCCAAAGAAGAGCGCTGTGCGTACGTGCCAACATGCTCGCCAGAAGATTTAATAGGTGCAGTCCTCCGGTAAAAAAGCAACTATTCCAGACATACTGCATGATCTTTTACACTAGCGAACTATGGACAAGATATACACAAGGCGTCATGGACACACTTCGAGTGCAATATAACCACGCTTACAGGGCGCTGTTCGGCCTCCCTTGGAGATGCAGCGCCTCGCAGATGTTCGCAGAGGGAAGGGTGAATGGGTTTGCTGCTTTGATGCGCCACAGAATAGCCGGGACGAGTCAGCGCTACCGGAGATCGGAAAACACTCTTGTCCAGACCGTCGCCCAGTGGCATGGCGCGCCCCTACATCGTAGATGGAGAATTTCCCTCAGGCCACTGTAGCATAAGTGTTAAAGATGTTATTTTAATTTAATTTATTTTTTATTTATGTTTTTATATTATATTTCTACAGCGTGTAATTTTTTTTATTCTTAAAATGTATTCTTTTTATATGGCAGACAAAGTATTGCACTCACCGCTTTGTTCTGCTGAAATAAAACATTATTACGTACAAACAGATACAAAAACATACTTACCTGGTAGGTCACTCGAGTTTAAAACGTTAAATTATAATTTCTTCAAATGATTGATAACTTTGTGGGATCGTTATTAATTATATAATTGAAAATACACTTTGTATATACCACTTTACTTAAAATATATAAATATTTATACTTAAAATATATAAATATTTATATTTTGATAGAAAGCAGTCACTTTGTGGTTAGACATATTTAATGAAAATAAAACAATAACTTTGTTTATAACCACGAGAATTTTATTTAATTTTATTACGACCGACCGGTTTCGCTTAACATAAGCATCTTCAGGGTACAAAAATTAAACTGATTAATCATCATCATCAGTTTGGTACTGAATGCTTATGTGCAATAAAATTAAATAAAATTCTCGTGGTTATAAACAAAGTTATTGTTTTATTTTCATATAAATATTTATATATTTTAAGTAAAGTGGTATATACAAAGTGTATTTTCAATTATATAGTTAAATTATAAAGTTTTCGCTTGTGAAGATATGATTTGCACGCACAGGACACAATACTAGGAAACACTGCGCATTGCACGATATTACAGTTACTGTTTAAATCCCATTTGTTATTGATATTATATTGATTAGAAGGTTATTTATTGGTAAAAGAAGAGTAGGTATTTACAAGGTTTGTTCAAAAGAAAAGGTAAATTTTTAATTTTCGTGGGCTGTGTACATTCGATTATATTAAGACATCCCAAATGAACCACGAAACCGAAAAAACAACAGAAAATAAAAAGATTTCAGTCGCATTATGTTCGGGTAGAACTTTGCAATCATAAGGATAGCAGCCATTAATATGAGATTTAAAAATTGAGGATAATATTAACAAGTCTTGAACTTGAAGTATGATATCAGTGTAGATGGTGTAAATTGAACTGGTCTCATTAGCTAAGTTGGTTAAGCGGTTACCCCGGATAGATAGAGGTTCTGGGTTCGAGTCCCAGATGCGGCTGAAATCTTTTTATTTTCTGTTGTTTTTTCGGTTTCGTGGTTCATTTAGGATGTGTTACAATGAGGTTTACAAACTTCAATAAGTTATAAAAAATAAATTGACTATTAGGGAAGTTGCAGAGGATGTTGGCATATCAATCGGCTCATGCCATGCAATTTTCTCGGATGTTTTGGGCATGAAACGTATGGCAGCTAAGTTTGTTCCGAAATTGCTAAATTTTGAGCAAAAGCAACGTCGTGTTAGTTTCGCTCAGGAGTTGTTGAATGACGTCAACGACGATCCAGATTTTCTCAAAAGGGTCATAACTGGTGATGAAACGTGGATATATGATTATGACGTCGAAACCAAGGCCCAATCAAATCAAAAAGCACGCCAAGTTCGATCAAATGTGAAGGTTTTGCTCACTGTTTTCTTCGATTACAATGAGTTTATTACATGAGTTCTTGCCAACAGGTCGTACGGTTAATATACAAGTAAGTTATTCAACGTTTGCGTGAAGCAAACGGCCGGCCTCGGCCCGTGACGGCCTCCATGGTCGAGGGGTAAGGCTCTCGACTACGAATCCGAAGGTCGCGGGTTCAAATCCCGGCGTGCGCAAGTAATTTTTATTAATTAATTTGTTTTGTTTCACAATTAATTCATTAAAAATAATATATAGTATATTTGCGCACGTTCCAGAGTGGAAGATACTCTCAGTATCGCCCTGGTGAAAGACCACCATTCAGAATTGAAACGTTGCTTGAAATGGCTTTTAGCCGTGTTTGGTGACCAGATCTGAATAGCCAGGTATTTCCTCACCTCCCCCTTCCCCTTCCCCTTCTCCTTCCCCTCCCCAATACCTTCAGCCTCACAACATTCCCCAATTGGGAATGCCATAGTCTCACTGGCTCCAGACGGTTGGGAGCAGTTGGGACTCTTGTGCGGTATTCATGTAAAAAAAAAAAAAAAGCAATACGGCTCAAACGATCGGAATTGTGGAAAAACAAATCATGGATTTTGCATCACGATAATGCACCAGCTTACACATCAATGCTTGTTCGTGATTATTTGGCCAATAACAACACCGTAATCATGCCTAAACCACCGTATTCACTAGATTTGGCTCCCTGCGACTTTTTCCTATTCCCGAAACTAAAGAGACCAATGAAAGGAAAGCGTTTTGCCACAATTGATGAGATAAAGTCAGAAATCGAAGAACGAGCTGATGGCCATACCGAAAAGCGCATTCCAGAAGTGCTTTACAGTTACAAATATTTATAACTCTTTACAACGCGGACTATGAAAAGTTTCAAATTTTTCTGTAATTACTTTAGGTAGGTACTAACGGCTAGCTTCACTATGTAAATTGGGTATGCAACTAAACCATTGATGTATATAACTTTCTGAAGAGATGAGTTTTGCTTTGAATTCTGTCAGGTCTTTAATCAATCTTAGATCGTATGGCAGTTTATTCTAGGCCTTAAGGGTCTGACACGCCGAAAGCACGCTTACCAAATTTAGTATTCTGGTGTACGCTTTGGTTTCTTCAGCCTACCGATAGCTGATGACGTCGCTGATCTAAGAGTTGACTGTCGTGAATTGGAATTTTCAGGGATGAACAGTTCCGATAGGTAAGCCGGAGCCATCCCGATTTAAATACCATCCAGCAAAGTTTGGACTGGATTCTTTCAGGACATTTGAACCAGTGAAGATTTTTGAGATGCTCTGAAACATGGGTATTAGTATTAGTAAGTATTTAGATACGCCTGTAATTAGTCTAACGGCAGCGTTAAAAACGGATTGTAATTTGATAGTTGGGGAGACTTGCATATATTCTGTTGCACTAATCTAGATATGAAACAACGTACAAATTAACCAGCATTTTAGACGCTTCTGTTGGCAGGTTTCTCCACACTGCTTTAATTTGCCTTAATTGGAAGAACCCTGTGCTTACAGTTCTGTTCAGTCGAGTTTTAAGGGACAAATCAGCATCCATATTGACTCCCAAGTAATTTGATACATGTCTTTGGAGTAATGTCACTTCTGGAAATATTTATTGGGGACATTTCATTGTTATGCAGGCGTCTGATTCAGCTTCAATCTATTTGAAGTCATCTGAGTAATTGCTTCTAGACTATCAGCTATGGGAGTTTTTAGAATGTCTATTTCTTCGGGAAAGCATTTAAAATAAATTGATAATATTAACATAACCTAAATGAAAATGAAACCGAAAAAAAAACAACAGAAAATAAAAAGGTATCAGTCGCATCTGGGACTCGAACCCAGGACCTGTTTTTCCGGGACAACCGCTTTACCAACTTAACTAATGAGACCAGTTCAATTCATGTCATTCTTCATCACTATTATATTTCAAATTCAAGACTGTCAATATTTTTTTATTTTTTTTTATTTTTATTTTATTTAATATAATAATTTTTTTTACAGAGAGTATATAAAAATAAGACATGATTCATATAGTGTAACAAAAAATATATTATAGCTATTCCTCACCATAAAGAAACAAGGTTCTTGTGTTTGGTGAGTGATTATCGCTTAATTAATCAAATCATAACTTAAAGTATTGTTGTACAATAGCAGGAAAATATGAATTTGTCGTGTAAATTTTGTAATTTATCACTAGTAATAGTATTAAAGAAAATGAAAAGAAAGTAGAAGAAAAGAAGAGAAGATAATAATAAAAGACAAAAAAAATCTAATAATAATAATTTTTTTTTTTTTTTTAAATTGTTACAGTAGTTTGAGGTAATTTTTTAATCTATGTTGAAATTCATGGATATTTTCTATAATTTTAAGATCAGTTGGCAGATTGTTAAAAAAAGTTATTCCTAGATATAGGTATGTGTTTTGCGTATGCTTAGTATTGAATGGCGGGATTTTAATGTTTTGTTGATACCTTGCGGATATATTAAATTGTAATTTATTTAACGTTTTTTCTTTAAAGATTTGAATAATTGCATATTTTTTATAAATTTTATCTACTGTAGGTACATTGAATATTGTAAAAAGCTTTTCAGTGGAAAATGATGATGGTTTTTTTAAAATTACCTTTATTATCAATCTTTGAATTATTTTAAGTGGACTTAAAATATTATCATATGTTCCCCCCCAGCCAATAATTCCATATTGTAAAATAGACTGAACAATTGCATAGTACACTCTTTTTAGGTTTTCTAGTCTAAGAATATTTCTTAGTCTTATAAATATATATATACATTTTCTAATTCGTTTAACAAGTTCACAAATATGTGTTTTCCATTTAAAATGCTGGTCTATATATACACCAAGGTATTTAATTTCGGAAGTTGGACTAAGTATTGAACATGCTTGATTACAATTGATTCTGTTGCAGTTACTTTGGTGTATTATAATTTTTATTTCTGGTTTTGATTTAAATTTATTGATAGAGAAAGGAATAAATTTTGTTTTTCCAGTGTTAAGGGAGAGTAGATTATTATCGAACCAATTTTTTAATATATTAATATCAGTATTTGCTAGCTTGTTAATAGAATTCCAGTCAGTACCTTCAATTATTATGACAGTGTCGTCAGCATAAGATATTATTTTTCCGTTTAGCTTTTGCATGAATATGTCATTTACATAGATGATAAAAAGTAGAGGTCCCAGTACTGTACCTTGAGGTATGCCAAAATTACTTGTTTTTTTATGACTAAGTACCTCGTTTATTTTTACCACTTGAGGACGTTTGAAAAGATAGCTTTTTATCCATTCCAGAGCTGTACTATTTATTCCAATGTTGCTTAATTTAATTATAAGTTTGTCATGATATATGCTATCAAACGCTTTTTTGAGATCTATAAAAATTCCAAGGCATTTTAGTGATTTATCTAATGAAGTGTGAATAAGGCTAGTTAATTTTGAAATTGCATCCTGTGTGCTTCTACTTTCCATAAAGCCGAATTGATTTTCGTGAATTATGCTATTACATTTTATAAACTGGTTAAGTCTTTTTTTTACAAGTTTTTCAAAAATTTTTGCAATATTTGAGATTACTGAAATGGGACGGTAATTATTAACATCTTCGGGATTACCAGACTTAAATATTGGAGTTATGGTAGTTTGTTTGTAATTACATGGAAATACTCCGCATTGGAAACTTGTGTTGATTATATGCATTAACGGTTTAGAAATTTTGTTTTTAATATTTTTTAAAATGTTAATTGTAATTCTATCAAAACCTGGGGCAGAGCCTCCTTTCATGCCGTTTATAATAGTTACTATTTCGTCCTCTGTGGTGAGTTGAAATGTTGACATTTTATTTTTAACATCAACATTACAGTCTGGAATTGTTATATTTGGATCTTTGTGTATGAGATTAGCAAGATTTTCTCCTATATTTGCAAAGAATTCGTTAAATATATTTGCAGCTTTTAAAGGGTTCTCTTTGCAACATGTTTCCGAATTATCATGAATAATAGTGCTGATTTCATTGTTTTTATACTTTTTTTTGTCCATTATCTCATTTATAATCGTCCATACTCCTTTGTCATTTTCAACCTGTATCAACTTCTGTTTGTAATAGCTTTCTTTTGTATGTTTTATGATATATGAGAGTTTATTTTTATATGCTTTAAAATGTTTCTGTAAATGTTCATTATTTGGTTGTTGATTAGTTAATCTATAAAGAGCTTGCTTATGACGTACGGATACTATTAAACCGTGAGTTATCCATGGTTTTATAGGTTTGAAGTTAGGTAGTTTGGATTTGGATATGACATTATTTGTTGAGTCATTTATGAATTTAGATAATTTTTCTTCAAACATTTTACAACAAACATTGACATCATTACATTGATATAAATCAAGCCAATTTTCTACTTCTAATTTACATTTTAACGTATCCATGTTAAGTACTTTTTTTGAAACATTTTCTTGTTTAAATGGTGGAAAAGTTGGATTACAGAATTTATAATTGAATATACATGAATAATGATCAGTGATAGTTGTATGAATGACAGCGGATATAATATTTTGGATATCAGAAATATTTGTAAATATATGATCTAAACATGAAGGTCGTTGACCTCGAACGTTTCTAGTATATGAATTTATGCACGGTAAATAATTAAGTTCCGCTAACATGTTTAGATAATTATCTTTATCCTTACTAGAGTATTCTTTTGCAATATTTAAGTTCATATCTCCAACAATAATATTATTTTTATTTCTAAAATTTAATAATATATTTTTTAATTCATTTATAAATTGTGATATTACTGATGCATGAGTGCGATAAACGGCAATAATATTATAATATTTATTTTGGTCTTTAAACTCAATATTTAATAGGTTTACATTATGAAAATTATGTATCTCTTTAATGTTGAGTACATTGTAGCGGTTAGATATGAATATTGCAATACCACTGTTTTTGTTTAACTTTATTGTTGTTGTATAGAAAGTGAAACCCGGGATATTATAATTCAGTTCGCCGGCGGAATGTGTTTCTGTTAACACTATAACGTCCGGAAAATAATTTAATGTTTTTAAAGATATTATTAATTCATCTAAGTTCTTTTCGATACTTCTTATATTAGTATGAAATAAGGTAAATCCTTTATCAGATCCTTGATATGATCCTTTATTTTTTTAATCCCATATTATTGGCAGCTATCTTTATGATTACAAAGTTCTTCACGAACACAATTACAACCTAGATAGTGTCTCGGATAAATATTCGATTTTTTATTTATATGAGACATCTATTGACTTTTTACTAAAGTCTAAAGAATATTCTATAGACATAAATATAACTGGTCTCATTAGCCAAGTTGGTAAAGCGGTTGTCCGGTTGTATTAAATATTACCATGTGGTTTTTAAACTTCAATAAAAAAAGTAAAAATGAACTTGCTGGCCACCAGCACAGCAGTGGAATTGAAGACCAAATGATTCGATTATTTTAGTGATATCATTTGTGAAGAGGATAAAAAGTATTGGGCCCAGAACAGACCCCTGGGGTACTCCGGATGAAAGGGTTGTATAGTTTGATTGGTGTTGCCCTACCTTCACGACTCGTAAACGATTCTGTAGATACGATGTCAGTAATACTTTCAAAGTAATGTTGTTCAGCACTAGTTAGTGAGCGTCTAAAATTTTTTGTTGTTGTTTAACCCTTTCACCGCTATCTAGATGTATATAGCCACAGTTTATTTACACATACATATGTGCATGTAGCGGTGAAAAGGTTAAGGCCCTTTGAACACAAAGACTATGCAAGTATCTGATACTTGGCAACTCAAGTATCTTCACGACTAAAGCGATAATCTGCAAGGAGATTCGTGCACAGAAAGTCGCTGACACCAGTCTCTGGCGACCAGATAGCCGAGGACTTAACCACTCAATTCAGTTATATTGATCGTGCTATCCTTCCAGGACTTATGTCATCTTTGGGACGCTGTGAGGAGAGTATTTTTAAAACAAAGGAAGTAGTGACCAAGTTCTTTGAAGAGACCCATGTCGGAGGAAACTCAAAATTACACATGTTTAAGCTACAAACAATAATCTGGAAAAACCGTTTTAAATATCAAAATAAAAGTCAATAATTTTTCAAATACAATTTATTAATGTCATGAAAGTATACATAGCCAATGGTTGACAAACCCAAGTACAAAATATCTGTGTTAACAACACACACATCTCTGTTCAAAATTCATTATTCTTTGGTCAGTGACGCGGGAGAGTAATACTGTATACTTAACTGGCGTGAAATTAAAAATGTTATAAATAAATTACTTTATTTGGGAACACAATCTGCATGAAATGGCACTAAATGATATTTAAAAATTGGGAAATATTGAGTCATTTATTTAAACATTGTACGGAATATTAAAGATTGCAAATCTGCAAGGTCTAGTATTTCTAACAATATGCAATGCCATCTGAATGAAAATACGTAATTTAATAATGAAGATACGATGCATTGTTATATTGTTATTAAGTTTGGCCATGATGGCGGCACATTAAAATTCAAACTTGCAAAACTGCAGTTGGCACACGAGCGGTCTTGCTAAACTTTTACAATATCAATCAATATTGGATAAAATTCCTCGGATCTAAAATAACACATCAACTTAGACTCAACGACAAATGCAAAATTACACAGCTGTATTGTGAAAACGTCATATGTAAAACTATAAATTAATATCTGTAATTAAAATGAAATATCCGCCAAAGTGAATACACGGGACTTAAGCGGGCACACGGAAGTTGATGCATTGTACCTACACTTGTTATATCGATATAGATTACAAAGTTCATACCTACAAAAGTGACAAATTCTTAAGTGGAATGATGTTGTATCCGATGACATAACCGCATACCGCATACCACTGATAAGATAATTGTCAACAAACATCAGTAGGTACGGTGAATTCCTTAAAATCCTAAACGATTAAAGTTGTTTTAGAGGATGCTTAAAAAACCAAGTGAAGAAATTTGCACACTTTCATAAAATGACAATACAAAATGATAAATGTCAAATTGGAATATTTTCAGTAACAGAATGATGTCAAATTAGAGCAGTGTACGGCAGTCCATTGCGCAGACAGTGGCGAGGGGGTGAGAGGAATGAGTCGGGTGGTGCGGCTAGCGTCTGTCCCGCGACAGGGAGCGGCTGCCTCCCCGGTCCTTGGAGGGGCTGCGCGAGAGCGGCGTGCGCGATCGCTTCGGGGAGCGCGACCTGCGCGGGGATTTGGATCGGCGCGGCGACCTCGGAGAGCGCGATCTGATGTGGAGGTAACCAAGCATTGTGTTAGAATAGCATTACATAATATCATCCAACAATCTCTATCAAAAAGGAACATTTCTCTCCTTTCTAATCACCATCAATACGTATCATACTTTCATGTAAGATGCTTCGAGCTACACAATGAAGAATTCCAGTTGGCTGCTGATCAAACTTGTAAACCTCTCTCACCATTTGCTATCTGGTACGCCAGGCCCCCGCCATAAACACATCAATAAACATTTTATTGATAATGTGGGTAAATTGTTTTCGATACCCAGTGCCAAGGAACAAACAAAAGTTTTCAAGCTGTTGTTTGTTGGTTGGCGATCTGCAGTCATACTCGGGAACTAGAACAAGTTACTGACACGATCAACAAAATCTATATGGATGGTTGGTGCCAGGAGGCCAGTTGTAGCTAGTGGCGTGGGTTCCCATGACATCAGAACTCATCCAGTCCAGCATACAGTGGTGTGTAAAACTTGTACCTTTAACTGGAATTCTTCATCGACTAGTCTCACTGGCTTGTGATCAATTAAGAGATTAAACCCGCCGACGACATATAGCACCTTCAAATCAAGTTTCCACAAGCACGGGATAAGAGGATATGTCCATACGTACAAATGAAAGTCCAGCTTTGGATAAATATCACACTAAGAAATGACTTCCTTTTTGATAAAAATGTTGAAATTTCAACTATAAAAAAGACATCAGAGATACCCATCGTCAGATTAACAATGAAATTAGTCAGTTAATTTGTGAATTATTACTCGAGTTAATTGGACGATGAATATACAGATTTCATACCCACCATCTTCTCCTAGACAAAACAACAAAACTAGAAATATTTAAAGATAAATAATATGAAACAATAAAATGGGGGGAGGTTAATTATATTAATTATAGTGGTCCAGCCTTATGGGGCCATACACAATACAGCGTGCGCTTAGCTGTTCACTCCACCGAGACAAACCTTTGACGTAAAACATATCATCCTTCCTATTAACATGGAGATATTAAACTACACAAACATTATTTGTATCTGCAAATTATTATTTAAAGTATGCACATAAGCACCAGAAGAATTTCAAAGATAGATTAAGGGTCAACCCTCACATATTCATTTACTCGGCAATTCATCTTCAGTTAAGTATTTAACAGAAAAATAAACCATTATGTATTGGTGAAGCTTAGCAGATGCAAAGGTTTGACACGCGGAGTGATGGAGCGGAAGCGCACAGTACAGTCCACAATCCACAATCCACCTGATTGGATAATAAGTAAACAGTAATCATGAATGAATGAGAAAAGAGACTATAATAAAGATGGGACCATACCGAAGCAGTTGGTTCGGAGAGTATGAGAATGAGACGGAGACGGACGGGTTGGTTGGTAGAGTTGTAGTTGGTAGTAATGTTGGCGGTGGGCGTGGTTGGTTGGGCCATTAGAGGCCAGACAGAGACAACGGGGAGGCGGGCAGCCGAGCTGTGTTAGCAGTATAGCGCAGTAGCAGACACTAACGAGTGTTTCACGGTGGAAAGAAGTGGTGGTAGTGGTGGCGGTTGGGAGAGATTGGAGTTGGGTTATCTGGCATTGAATTATATCTGAAAAATACAAAATGCTCGCTTCAGTTGGTGTTTCGGCCCGCTCTACTGTCTCAGCATGCGTCACATTCAATCTGTTTCCCGACTACTGATATTCTATGGGCTCACCCACTGTACTTAAACACCTCCCAGTCCCAGCGCAAACTTGGGAAAATCCTTTTAGTTTTTAAACTTGGGAGTTTGTGAATAGCACAAAAAGCAAAAGGGATTCAAATAAAAACGGCCAAATCTGTCTTATTCAAATTGAAAATAGAAATTATTTTCCTCTTCATTCTTTTACAGTTCATATGATTCAGACGTACCTACTGCCAAACATTACTTTTCCTTTTCACATAATAATAATTACAAAACTAAGTTCTGCCAACAATTCGCATTTCTCTAAAATGAACTTTAGTACATTCGGTCTATCAAAACACAAAATGCACCAACCTATTATAAAACAATTCTAACACCAGCTTTATTTTGTCTCCATCCAGTCATACGTACTGGACTACCGTAACCCTAAACTCCATCTTCCCAGGTCTCCTGTAGAGGCCCCCAACTTCTTCTTTCCACATTTTGCTCCTGTATTGTATTATTTATCATAAGTAATAAATAATGATTAAAATCAACCACAGTCCATAAAATGTCACAATTGAGTTATACAAATAAGAGGGGAATTTAAAGAGTGTGAGCCATGCCGCCCCATGTTCATTACAGGACCAAACTATTTTTTTTTTTAAATTATCCTGTCAAATTGATACATTAAAACTAGTCACTTTTTCAGGATAATTTATGACAATATTTCGATATTTGCTCCTGTAAAAAATCATTACATTACTGTAAGTACGGCAAGTGGAAATGATTCGAGGATTTTCAAGTGAGAATTTTATAAATTGTGTAAAAATGTTGAGCTACATCAAAATGGCTATTAAAGTCTTGTCTGTTTGTGGGTTAGAGATCAGTTAGGCCTGGCTGATTCATCCGGGATATAACACAAGCCAACATTTATGCAAAACTTCATAGTTTGAGATTTGAACGGCCCACTTCCATCGCCGATTCGTGGCCCATCAGTGTTTCATGAAATTTCACTGGCAGAGGATTGGCGGTTAATGTGGACCATTCCAATGTCAAAAAAACCACAATTCTTCTGCAACATACAAGGGTAACAATTTATTTTTTGTCTAATCTTCAATAGTAAAATACCATGGACAAAACAGTCTAGTCTTACAGTTACAAAAATTTAACAGTAAGGGTCGGTATTTCAGTTCAGTTTGAGAGAAATTTACGTTCGTAAAGTTGCTATATATATTTTTTTACATGAACTCCACAAAGGAGGCCCCGAGGAAAATAATTTCCCTCAGGGCCTGTCATCTTTGAGCATGCTGTGTGGAGGGTTTTTTGAGGAGAGGAAGGAGTGAACATGGGTCTTGAAGTCCCATGTTATGTTGTAGGGGAGGGGAGGAAATACAGAGGCGGGCAAATCGTTTCTCAGCCGGGCTGTTGAACTCAAGAACGAGTCGTAGAAGCGACCCGTTCTCAAGTGACAAATGTCAACCGTGTTCAAATATTGGGCGTGTTTCCCAACTATGCGCCAGTTCCGAGGGGATCAATGACGCTAGTTTCTTAGAGCATCTTCCATTGAAATACCGGTAGAACGAGGACAACATTCCCACCTGACACCTAAAGATTGCAATCCGTTTATCAAACAGACCGGCCTGCTTCTGCAGTTGAGGGTTTTTTCAGGTATTTCAGGGTTCCAGACCAGAGGTGGCTGCCAAATTCAATGGTGGGGCGCACTTGCGATTTGTACACGATCAGCAGTTGTGTACTATTAAAGTATCTAAGGGGTTTGTACAATACACCCAGCTTCTGAGAGGCTAACTTGACTCTGGCTTCGGTGGAGCCCCCGTGCGTGAGCTGGTCACTTAGGGTTACACCAAACATATCAATGGAGGGTTTGTAGTAGTAATCCTATACCAGATAGCAACTTGACGAACCTAAATATCACTGAAGCCAAACGCAAATGAATTACCGGTTATAAGAAGATTGTAATATAACAAGTATAATTTTCTAGCCGTGCATTTGCCAGAATTGAGATTTGAATTTGATGGGGCGGTATATTTGTAGTTGCAGTGCTGCCAGTGTAAAATATATAAATTTGATTAGTAACCTGGAATAGCGGCGACCTCTGCCTCCACCGCCGCCACCACCTCCTCGGGGTCCCCTCCTGTTGCCTCCAGAAGACATCTCAACTCGAATCCTGTTGCCACAAATTCGACTGAAAAAATAAATTATTAGTATTTTTTAAGAAAATATGTAAACACCCCTGTAGGGCAGGGCGTATCAATATAATATGAAATTACTGTAGACACTTCTGGCCACAGACAAAACGACCTAACAACTAATGCCCCTAGTGGAAAATGTCCCGGATGCTGTTGTTCAATAACAAAGGTATTTGGGACTGTTGACTTGGACGGGCCGCACCTCTCCACCTTGTTTGCTTACTTGTATATAGTTTATCCAATATCTCCATCTTAATTGTTAAATAAATATGTATCTAATCATTGAATAAGCTGATATTAACAGATTGGTATAGATGTAGCTCAGTGGATTAGAGCGCACAGGTCCCGGATAGATCATGAGGTCCTGGGTTCAAGTCCCATTTGCTACCGTTATCTTTTTCTGTGTCTTTTCAGTTTTATGTTTCATTTTGAGAGTAGCTAATATCATCTTCAATTATTAAAAATATATTACAACGAGGTTTATAAGTTATTCCAAAATGAATTAGTTCACGAAAACATTTTCAAAAAGAAAGTTGTAGCATGCAGGTTTTAATTGCTGACATACTATCTCCATCTCCTCGAATGGCAGTGCCACTATCACGCTTAACCAAGACATCGCGATGCGTAGAAGGCTTTCTGCGCATCTCGATGAGATACATCGTGAGAGCGATGGTCGGCCACTCCCCACCAGGCGGCCGACCATCCCTTGCGCCGCTGGCCCAGGATGAAGCCCCTATATGCGAAAACTCCCCCTTACAACGCACAGTTCTCCCGTTTGCTTACTCTGGCTACCCTGCCCCTCCGAGGACAGCTATCTTCTGCAATTGTAGTGTCAGACTTGAAGCTCACCTCGTCTCGCTAAAACGCATTCCTCTTCTTAGCTACCTGCAGCCGGCGTTGAGAGACAGTAACCGCCCGCAGAAAACAGGCCTAGGCTAGTTCGGAACAGTTGTACAGCAACTCCATTCAACTTTTGTTGTTCCCAAATATTATCCCATATAGATCCGATCCTTACCTTATCGACATAAAGTGTACCTATACTGTGACTATTGTAATTGTACTATACCTAGCTTGTTACTTTTGTTGGTCTACCTTTA
Source organism: Halesus radiatus (assembly GCA_022606495.2). Lineage (NCBI taxonomy): Eukaryota > Metazoa > Arthropoda > Insecta > Trichoptera > Limnephilidae > Halesus > Halesus radiatus. The sequence goes on from JAHDVE020011167.1 coordinate 28,529, forward strand.
TCGAGATCACTTTTCAAACACAATATTGAGACAGTTACTTAGTCACAAGTATTTTAGATAGGACTATCTCGGACTGTATTATTGACAATTAAATCAGCTATATGAATACTTAAAAAATAAATATACATCACAGATTGTTTAGAGCAAGCATTTAAAAAAAACAACAAATGACAAAGTGTTCAATTTGTTCAAGCCATTATTGTATGGAGGTGTGTGGGTTCGTGACATATGAATACATTCATATTACAACAGCAGTTTTATCACAAAGTACACGCTCAATGATAGCTTTGCATAAGGTGGGGCGACAGAGTTTTACATGAGGTTGGGATCTTAAATTTAAACTTCAAACTTGTGAAGCGTGTCTTTTTGGTTTCCTATTGGCGGACCAAATGAATATCAACATGACCGAACTACATCATGCGATTTGGGGTTAACTTTACGCTTGGTGTTATTTTTTAGAGTGAAGCATACTAGTCTTTCGAAGAGAAGCAACGGAATTCAATAGGGAGTTGTGTTATGAAATTACTCACAAATGGGCTAAAATTATTATTATTAATTATATAAAATTATTTGTACGAAACGCCAAACCTAGCAGTTGATATATTGATGATAAAAGTGCTATTTTTTAGATTGACATTATATATAATTAAATGGTACATACTCTAGAATGCTTGCAGTAATCTTAATAAATAATAAGTTAATTCCATGTCAGTTGCAAATCAGAAAGGTAAGGATCATCAGATGTGTATCAGACGGCAATTCCTATCAAAGAATGTTGGATCATCATATTTACTTCTGACACGGGTGTTTTCTTTAATATAGTTGTTATATCAAGAAATATATAGTTCAGAGGCGTGCAGTCAAACCTTTAAAAACTGTGCTTCCCATAAGGAATTATAAACAATAGAACTGATCAGTGGCCGAGTTGGCATAGCATCTGCATCTGGGTTCAGGCGTTGTGAGTTTAATTCCTCGACTGGCTACGTCCTCCATCACGACACAACCAACATTTTCCGCTTATTGTGATAGTAAGCGGGAGGTTTTTAAATATTCGTAATCTGGGAATATTTGTTTTTCTTAAAAACAAAAATCTTACATATATTTAAATAGTCATGGTTTTTCGGAATTCATCAACCATCTAATTGAAAAGATCATACCATAGTACCGGGGATGATATTCTACACAAAAATGGTTTTGGCATTAGATTAGATAATTTAGAAATAAAGAAAGCCATTAAATTAATAGTAATATTCGTAATAACCAACTTAACTTATCCAATATAAGTTTTCCACTTTCTCTTAACCACTTCATGCCTTTGAAGGAGCAGTGTTTGCGGGCGGTGCATGTGTCGTGTCGCGTCAACCCGAGCACTGCTCGTGTGTTTCGACTTGTTTGAGTTACATAAGATAAACAAACAAACTGAGCTAGCCAGTTACCGCTTGACGCTCATAGAGGTCTACGCAGATCGTTTCTTCTGTTTTAACTTATCATAGTTGGATTTGTTTTATTATTATAGCGAGATTTTTTTTTATATATATTAGGTTAAGTTTTTTAACATTTTTTTATTGCTTCTGTTTTGTTTTTTTGAACTGGACAACTTTTAAATTATGTGAACTTTCTAAATAAAAAAAAAAATAACCTGATTGATGTTTTTAGTTCTATTTTTGTGAAAAAAAAACCCGAGCATGAAGCGGTTAATCCCTTCCTCCTTTGATGTTGTCTCATTCTTTTTTATATTGTGTCTCATTCTTTTTTATATTGTGTCTCCCTCTTACTCTGTTTTGTATTATGTCTCACCTATACGCTCACTCTATGTATATTTTTTAGTTTAACATTTTACTCATACAATACATAAAATAAGCGAAACCAGTTGGTGATAAAAAAAAGGTAAAATTCAATTCTGAGACAATTTTTTTTCTTCTTTTTCTTTAAACCCAAACTAAGAACCTAATAACCTATCTATCTACACATATATAAAAATCGATGTAAGTTTGTTTGTCCTCGATTTTCTCGAAATTTACTGGACCGGTTTCGCTGAAAATAGCACAGTTTGTTTTTATTAGTGCCGGGAAGGTTTAGAAAGTAGTTCGAATCAAATCCAATATGTAAAACAGTTGCTATAACGTTTTAAAATTAGTATGAAAAACATTGAACCCGCCATGTTAAATTTAGGTTAGCCCATAGATATAACACTCTGGTTAGCCAGCCACAGATTGCATATTCAAAAGAAGGTTTTTTTTTGCATAGAATATTTTCAAAATGGAAAACACAAATAGGTGGGTATCTACTTAAGAACTTTATTATTTAGATATATTTTGAAAAAATAAACGTTTGGAATGAAAAATAATATTCAAATGAATGTTTCTATGTTTGGAGATAGTTACTTTCGCTGTTAAATCAATTATGGCACCCTAATGACAAGCAAGAATTCACAACATCATAACTTTATACAAACCCGAGCAAGGCCGGGTACACATCAGCTAGTTAGATATAAAAAAGGTTATTACCTTCTTAGTTTGGGTTTGCAAAGAAAAAACGAACTAACCTAAAAATTACATACAACACTTCAAAATTCAAGCTGAAATGAATTTATACGCATTATTTTGAATTTTCGCGGATGCCAATATTTTTTTTCAAATTTTTAGTAAGCCGAAACGAGGTCTTATTTTGAAAACATATGCGTATTAACAGTGAAGAGGAATTGTTGAACTTTACCAAAAAAAAAATTGTTGTTCTTCATACATACCATGAATTTTGTATGGAAATAGTACATTCGTTTATCCAGCTGGCCACAACAATCGGCAGAAGATGATAATAGAATGGCCATTTTGAAACATTCAATGCGGTCATTCGTACACGAACTTGAAAAACTACGCGCAGCCTACCTTTTCACGCCACTAATATAGTTACATTATGTATCAAGCCCCCAGGAAATAAGAAAAGTCATGGGAAAATGTAATGTTAAAAATTATCATCGTAATATCATAATTTTATAGATATTAGCTGAATGTTAACTTATATGATATAAAGTTGTTTATAGCAAACCAACTTTCACAAATCGGTCGATGTAAATGTACGCGAATTCATTCATTACATTAGCCGGAAAAACCATAGGCCATTTTGAATTTTAGTATGTTCACCAAATAGCCTTCAAATACGAGTTTACTCAAATAAATTTAAATTGATTTATTTAACTCACGTTCCGTCTAGCCCTTTGACTGCATCCTCGGCATCTCTGGGGTCGTCGTATTCGACGAAAGCGAAACCGGGCGGGTTTCTCGCGATCCAAACATTTCTCAAAGGTCCGTATTTGCTGAATGAGTTCTCAATGTCTTGTTTGATTACGGACGAGCCCAAGTTGCCGACGTACACCTTGCACTGAACGTCCCATTCGCGGAATCTGGACATGTTTATGTGGAATCTGAAATATAAACGCACATTTATAGAATGCGACATAAATTATTGACAAACGCGGTTGACAAAAACATCAATCGCCCGTCCGCCATGTTACCTTTGACAAATCGTTACTGATTATTTAACACTATTACAGGCCTGAAATACTCTAAATACGGACAAAAGATAAGCGTTCAAATCGATGAATAGTAATATTTTGGTAAACTTACAGTTTTCTGTCGTATTTAAAAATGTACGCCGACGAGCTCCTTTCGACTTTCTGAATAGACGACGCACACGCAGAACAGAAGATTTCTGATTGAAAGGTTGGCTAACATATTTTCCTTACAAGCGTGCAACAGAACGGATTTAAATACCATGAATTTTAATATTTTTCAGTCGACATAGAAGGTAGGTAGGTACTTTTTATAACCCCTACAACTCTAGTACCCTATTTTTACTATTTACGCACAAGTCGAAGTTGAAGACAAAATTTTGTTGTGTTTATTTTAAACGCCTTCAAAATATCTGTTTTTTAAGTTTCCCCGATCAAGTAATATTTTATATGGGTCTCTACTTAAAAATAATCCCCATTTGGTGAACTATTTTTAGAAAACGAAATCAGGGATAAAAAGAAAGCATTCGTTGTTAATGTATAAACTCATTGAAAACACCGATATATGTTCAAAAATGCTTTTTAGTGGGATTAAGCAAAAAAATCCATTTAAGTTATTTTATTTATATATTTGTTAGGCGATCCATCCTTTCTGTCTACCTATGGGGGGAAACGGCACGATGGTTAGTTAGGTATTTATAAACAAAATAACACCGTACAATAATGTTTTCGGGTATTTCACTTTTTTTAAATGAAAGACCATTTTTCTTATTTTAAGCTTATTAAATCTTGATAAAATAGCTACAAGAGAAGAAAATAAAACACCAAATTCAATTTTTATGAGGCCCATCAATAAATGGATTATTTCTATAGCGCCGTTTTCGTGAGAAAATCACCTCAAGGGCGCTTGGTTCGCATTGGGCGCATCAGGTTCCTTAAAATTCCCTTTCTTACATAATGATAATGCACATTATATTATTATGTTCGATGATACAAGCCGATTAATTTAATGAATATGTTAAAAATAACATTTATTAGTTTCAATTTTTACGTTTTTGTGGAAAGCAGTCCCTTATCCCGAAGGGATAGACAGAGAGGACTGACAGCCAAACAACTTGACTTTGGCATACACTTCTTGCTTCATTCACATTCATACATTCTCTTCTGTTATTTCGACTTCTGACATGGCACGACTCAAGTATTTGATTCACTTGATTGTGCCATGTCTTCCTCGGGTGTCCCTGGCTTCTTCTTCCATTCACATTCGCGTCATACATTTTTCTTACACTCCTTTCTTCGTTTATTCGCTCCACATGTCCAAACCATCTTAACCACCCTTAAGATTCGATATTAAAAATGAAATTAAACATTGCCACTACTATTAATTGTAATCATTGTTGCCTATTGGTTTCGTTCAAATAAACAACTATAATATAACAATATAATAACTGATGTTACAACTTGTTAGACAAAATGTTATACTTATTTAAATTACTTCATAAGATTAGATACTAGTAAAACCTGTAAGCAATTTAATTTAGCCGTGTAAGTTGAGGTTCAATAGCAAAAGGGTTAAGGCAAAAAAAATCCTTCTTCAAGTTGGTAGCCATGAAAATCATGAAACAGTTTTGACTCACGTAGTACAAAACATGTTCCGGTACAATCTGACATTGCGCAACCCAACTGTCTTCTTTAGCGGCTCTCTTCAGGAGTAAAGATAAGCGTGGCTAATCAGGGAACCAAAAGGTGGCGATATTTTATACAAAAACAAGCATTTTTACGCGTATTTAAACATTAAAAATCATCTTAATACATTCCTCGATTAATTTAAAGTGTAGTGAAATAAAAAATATGATCCCGATGTGTCCATTTTGAGTTCAAATTAGCGAATATAAATATATCGGTCGGCTGTGTGATTGTCGGATTTGTGTGTTAGTTTATGTCAATACCTGTTATTTTTTCAGAAAGATGAGCAGCTCAGAAGAGGTATCATGGATTTCCTGGTTTTGTGGTCTGCGCGGAAACGAGTTCTTTTGCGAGGTACTGTTACAATTTTGCCCCGCCGTTTTATGTTAAATTTATTTCCCCGATGACATTTTTGTTTCACGTCCTCCATTTTTCGTTTCTGTTTTAGGTGGACGAAGACTATATCCAGGATAAATTTAATCTCACTGGCCTAAATGAACAAGTTCCACACTACAGACAAGCATTAGATATGATATTGGACCTAGAACCAGGTAAGAATTTGTTTCTTAATTTCCGTAATTAACCATAATGCATTAAAACTGTTACTCCCTCACATTGTTTTGTCGAGTATTGCAGTGTGTAATTATTGTTTTTCACACGTTGAATCATACGAAATGTGTGACACAATAGTAATAAATTAATTAATTAGAGTGCTTTATTGCTTACAATTAGTGAACGTTTTTGGATTAAATTCTCTCATTGTGGTGATTAAACAACCTTTTATAAGCAGTAGACATTCTCGCTGGTGAAATCCTTAACCATGAGGCTGATATTTCTAAAGTTTGTGATGACCCTGAGGGTATATATTGATGTACAAAATTCTTTATAATACATCTGATGAAAGACTAATATATTTAAAATCTTCCAACACACTTAATTTTGGTTATTCCCTTCTAAATCCGCAGTAATAATACCAATTTTAATATTTCTATTTTTAGTGGAATTACATTATAATGATTTATTAAAACAATTTTTAATCTTTTCTAGCCATATTCAGACTGGTACAATTTTTATTAAATACATATTCATACTAGCACGTATTTCTCGATACGTACAAAATTGATGAAAAACACTATTAGTTTAAAATTACAATTAGGAACAACTATTTCAGGCACCCGAGAAGCAAAATCACACATTTTAATTAATTTAGAGTTTGGAAAAGTTTTTGTATGGCTTTTAGGTTAGGTTTTTTTTTTATTTACGAGAAAAATCCAAACTGAGAACTTGTAAACCTATTTTATGTCTAATTAATATATATAAAGTAGGTTTTAGGTTCTTAGTTTGGGTTCTTTTAAACTACGGTACATAAACAATATTTGGGATATCAGGGGTGGTAAACTATGATTTTATATAAATTTTAATAATAAGAATTGCTATATCCTGATTTTACATGCTTTTAGGGTTTAAGATATTTTGCATTTATTAATTATTCAGTAAAACTTGGTCATAATAGGCATGGGGGGACCGACTAAATCTGCTCCTTATAGGCATTACTCGTTATATTAGAAAAAGTTTTTTTTTTTAAATCGTATGTGCCTACATACCTAATAATACAAAATAATACAGAGTAGTAGACAATTTTATACAGGTAGTGCCATTAAAATAGTAATCCGTCTCTAACGGTATTTAGAGAAATTCCCCTTCAGTCGCGCTGCCCTGCTCGCCGTTGCAATATGGCGCTACCTTATGCCGCTACCTTAGTCTGTTATTAAAATAGTAATCCGCCCCTAACGGTATTTAGAGAAATTCTCGTCAGTCGCCGCCCTGCTCGCCGCTGCAATATGACGCTACCTTAGTCTGTTATTACTTCGAGAATTGTTTTTTTTTCAGACCCCACGATCTATGTGTGTATCTAAAAATTGTGTTGACAAAATTATTTATATGGTATATCAGTGAAGCTTCCTCGTTATAACAGCCAACAATTGTATGAAAATGAGTCTGAACCAAAATATCATCAGGTAATTGCTCCTTAGAGCCGTGTGAACTATTGCCGTGATCGTTCTAACCGTGTTCGACTGTAGTTCTCCTGGTTGTACAATGCGGACAGTACTACAGAGTCGGAGAGAGAGATGTAATGTGATCACTGAATAGAAAACTTCTAGATATTTGATATGTAATGATACTAATGATTTAAAAGAAAACTGATGTTAGTTAGATCACTAGTGTTTGCAATGATTAAAGAAGTGTTTAGTATGTTAACTTTGTCATTTCTTTTCCAGATGATGATTTAGAAGACAATCCCAACCACTCTGACCTGATCGAGCAAGCCTCGGAGATGCTGTACGGCCTCATCCACGCCCGCTACATCCTCACAAACAAGGGTATTGGACAAATGATGGAGAAATACCAATCCGGAGAATTCGGCCACTGTCCTAGGGTCTACTGCGAATCCCAGCCGATGCTGCCACTGGGACTCTCGGATGTTCCCGGAGAAGCCATGGTCAAGAGCTACTGCCCCAAGTGCATGGACGTCTACACGCCCAAGTCATCGAGGCACCACCACACCGACGGGGCGTACTTCGGCACCGGCTTTCCGCACATGGTGTTCATGGTACACCCGGAGTACAGGCCCAAGAGGCCCATCAACCAGTTCATTCCCAGGTATGGAACAAATAAACAAATAGTAATCTATCCCTGTTGTCTTACAATACCAGTTAATTACACTCCAAACTCCTCTCCTTTGTCAAGAGCATGTGTTCCAAGTCCTAACAAATCGGTGCCCCCTTGTGTACCTCCCTGTCGCACCGGGATAGGAGTACTTCAGACTGGGGTGGTACATTTGTATCATATTGCAGGTGCACATTTCCAAACGGTGATTGTTTTTAGTCTTATGAGACGACTTATTGGAGCGCCCCGGGAGAGTAATTAGCGGACATTACACGTACGCTTCGGACTCAAGATCTCACCACATTTCGTTCCAATAATATCTGCAGTCCGAACTCTTAGATTTCCCGTAGGTTTTTGGCGATCGGTGTGCTATGCCTTCACACGTAAGCTTTTGAGTGCGCGCCGGGCATTTGTTTTTTTTTGTTTATGCCTTTTCACCGACTGCTCATGGAAAATCGAAAGCAAAGAATAGAAACATAAAAATCAGTATTTGTTAATTTCTGAACGAAACATTGCAGTTACAAGTAAACTATCTAAATTTGCAATGTTCGTACGTAAGTAATTTATAATGTTGGGTAATTATAACATGACGTTATTATTTTAATTGGTGTCTATTTTATGTATCTGCTCAAAACTGCAGCAAAACTGTACGACATATCACGCATCAGGCAACACTTTGTTCCCATCTCTGAGAAATCCCTTTCCACGTACACTTACGCACGGAGATCAGTCGACCAACAGATCGGCCCGCCCGCCGAAGAACTATGGTGATTTTTTTTAACCCAAATGAACGTTTCTCCGATCTGGCGTATCGATGGGTGCTTTGGAGCGAAGATGGAGAAACCCAGTGGGGATGTGAGCCCAAGTGTGCTGAATTCGTATAGCACAGCACGTAATGGAATATGGGGTTGCTCTTCGACCGTAGTGTTTGTTTGGTTGTGTGGATTTTATACCTGCAGAATTTTAACAGAGCGCTGTTTATAATGTGCTTATATTATAAAGCAAGTCAGTCATATTTTTAACGAGAGTTCACTGCACAATCACTCTTTAGAGAGAAAACCGCCACTGCTGAGATTAATTAATTAATTTAGTCCTAGTGAGGTTAAAAATGGAATTGTAAATAATATACTCGTATTTAAGACGTAAAGAAACAATTAGAGGAGGATCCCAGAAGTGTTTGAGTTGACCAAATTGCATTCTTCAATTTCTATGGATTTTTGATTAGAAGCATTAGATAGATGGTTTGGGCATGTAGAGCGAATGAACGAAGAAAGGAGTGTAAGGAGAATATATGACGTGAATGTGAATGGAAGAAGAAGGCGGGGACGACCGAGGAAGACACGGCACGATCGAGTCGGGCCATGTTAGAAATGGGAATATTTGTAGAGAATGTATGAGGCGTTGTATGAAAGTGAATGAAGCAAGAAGTGTATGCCAAGATGGATTTGTTTGGCGGTCTGTCCTCTCTGCCTACCCCTGGGGAGAAACGGTGTGATGGTTAGTTAGTTAATATTGAAGATTTTATTGTGATATATATTCTTTGTGGACGCGACACGATGGCCCTCCGCTGGTGTCAAGTGTACATAAAGGGTTAATATGTATATGTACCAGATTCCCAACATATATGTTATTTTGTAGTGCGTGTGAATGTACATTATAACAATGGGCTAATTTGTAAAAGACATCAAGGGCACCTCGATCGAGTGACTCGCATGACAATTCTATGTGAATAGATCTGTATCTGTTCCAAACAATCATTTCTATGATTCATTAATTTTCCTGAAAAGCAAAATGGCAAGCGCCAAGTGAGAATTATCAGTGGTGCACAATCAATCCGGAGGCGCATCCACCCCTCGAGCCTGTTACGCTACCCATTTTCTACCACACTCAGTGCGGTCCGTGAAGGTTTTAAAAATAGGTTGGGCATCACTGTTCTATATTTGCAGTTTTGAATTGTGAATGTAGTTTTGTTTTTTTTTTACACGATAGGCAGAAAATCATTTTTTGAACCAAAATATATTTATTTTCGAGTTTTCTATTATGGTGCAACAGAAAGTTGTTGTACACATTTTCTATTTGTTTAATTTTCCTAATAGTTGCATTTAAATAATAATAAAAGCTCAACCATCTCTAAACCGCCCCTCCGATGATACATGTTAAATTTGTATTTTTTTGTTTCGCCATTTTTAGGTACATAAAATGTTTTCTCTTAAAATACTTCCATAACTAAAAGTAAAATGTATTATCTCAATTAGTTTGGACATTAATAAACTATTTTCCAAACCAATAATATTCAAAAATATATATAAAATTATTTAATTCCTTTAATCAAAAGTTATCGCGGAGAAGGAAATACTCAAAATACACAATAATAACACAAATTAATGTCAAAAGCAAACAAGATACGGAATAGTACCTACATAACTAGCGCCAGTTACTAAACATTATTACAAGGGAGTAGAAAACCATAACGTATTTCCAAATGATAAAAATAATAAGTACCTGTATAAAGTAATCCAATCAAGTACTAGTCTTTACTTTAAAAAATGGCAGTAAACATTATAAAATATGAAAAAAGCATAAAAATGATAGCTACGTAAAAATAACTGGTGAGAAAAATTCCAAAGGTCAGCTTTTTTATTAACCAACACTGTCTAAATCATAGGTTCCCAAACTTTTTTCCCAGTTGAACCAATTGCTGTTCTTTTAATTTTCTATGGACTCCCCCCTCCCCCAGCCTGTCTGTCCAAAATTTTGGTACAATAGTGCATGGACGCCATTCGCTTTAAGTGCGCAGTAGGCTTGTCGAGCGTAACTTACGGTGCTTTACTGTGCGTGCAGTCTAAATGAACTCCGATTTGTGGACCCCCATTTACATCTCATGGACCCCCTTTTTTTCTCCCTGCCGTGGACCCTCTGAAAATCTATATGGACCTCCAGGGGTCTCTACAGACCACTTTGGGAACCTTTGGTCTAAATAATAATAACTGCAACATTAAAGGAATAATAAAACTTGAAGAAGATTGTGTAATATTATATAAATTCCAATGCTTTAATTTGTTCTTAGCTGTGTTCAACATCAGGAACATCAGGAACATCATTCTTCTTCCCATTCAGCACCTTTTTATAATAGTCCAATTCATGGCTTGATTCCCAGCCTTCTCTGTAATGTTTTTCAAGAAGCCTTTTTACATATTTTTTAGAGTTCCTGGTTGAGGTGGCGCTGAATTTAATTGCCTTATATATTTACCACTTTTCATTAACTTCTTTGACACGCCTCGGTCATTATTGTAGGATCTTTCACCCAGATATTAATATGTAGTTCCACTATTGTTTCGCTCAACGATTATACACTCTTGCATTTACTGATTTGAAAATTTCAGGACTGGGTGTTTTTCAAAATGTTTTTACATCCATTTTTCCAATCGAATACTGGTACATCAACACAAAATTTATGAATTTTCGCATGTGTTGCCATAATTCCAGTATAATCTTAGGAATGAACAATGCATTCATGTCATCTAATACGTTTTTCTGTAAATGCAAAAACTCTATCCGGAGGAATGAACAGGAAAGATTAATTGTACTTCTGAAATAAAATCCGGAGCATTCTGTAGCCATTTCATTATCATGCCGACGACTGTGGAATTCTTATTTTGACTTCCCCAACCGTCACGCATCGCAGTTTTATTTTGTTGGATTATAATGTTATTTAGACACTGGTAAACGCTGCTGCAAATTTCGTTGGAGCCCCTCGCAAACTGATCCTCTGTCCATATGTATGATAGCACGTTATGGTTATGTTGGGTGTGAGAATTTCCGATGAATATCGTAAAATTATACAAATATAATTGTCTAGAATAATATGTATAATTTTACGATATTCATCGGAAATTCTCACACCCAACATAACCACAATGTGCTTCATACATATTTTTTACAAAAATAAACTTCAATATCATTTGGTATGTCTAAAATCATGGACTCTACCAAAACCTAGTTCAGGCTTTGACTTGAATGTTCTCTCAAATGTGTACTTTTGTCTTGTCATTGCTTCGTTCGTGCATTATGTATGTGCTGTTCTTTTTCTGTAGCTCTTGTTTATCTCATTTCGTGTTCTATTGGACAATGGTCCGTTAATAGAAAAAATAAAATAATAACAATCTGTTTGAGCTAATAATATTATTTAGCCTTTTAAATTTGGCTTAATGGATGGAGAAGGTCGCGGGTTCAAATCCCTGCTTGCACAAGTAAATTTTATTTAATTTATTTGTGCTGTTTCACAATTAATTCATTAAAAAATAATGTACAGTATATTTGCACACATTCCCGAGTGGAAGATACTCTCAGTATCGCCCTGGTGAAAGACCACCTTTCAGAATTGAAACGTTGCTTGAAATGGCTTTTAGCGGCGTTTGGTAACCAGATCTGAATAGCCAGGTATTTCCCCCACCTTTCTCTTCCCCACCTTCCTCTTCCCCACCTTCCTCTTCCCCACCTTCCTCTTCCCACCTTCCTCTTCCCCACCTTCCTCTTCCCCTTCCCCTCCCCAATACCTTCCTCTTCCCCTTCCTCTTCCCCTTCCCCTCCCCAATACCTTCAGCCTCACAACATTCCCCAATTGGGGATGCCATAGTCTCACTGGCTCATTCTTATTGTTTTTTTTTTTCAGACTTTATGGCTTCAAAATCCACCCGCTGGCCTATCAGATTCAGCAGCAGGCCGCCTCCACCTTCAAGGCCCCCCTGCGGAGCATGACGTACAACAACGGCAAACGTTAGACTACCTCCCTAATTCCTTCTCTAATCTTATACTTCACCCACCCGCTGTTGTAAACAAACATACCATCCGGTCACTAACAACAAGCTGCATCATATTGTATTGCTCATTGTTGTCATTGATGGTCCTACGCCCGAACATTGACAGCATCCTTTCATCATACTAATCATTTCATCATCATCATCGTCATTATTGACTTCAGAGAGATTTAGCATCATATCTGTAATCCGTTCTTTGACAACATTCCATCATCATATTGTGTAACTTCATCACTGCCGTCATCAACAAGCTACATCGTTGTTGCCGCTGATGGTCTTAGGTGAAGGTTAGCTCATCTACCATATGTTATATATGAATAATCTACTCTGCATGACGACGACTGGCAACATCCATTCATCATTCTCATAAAACTACGCAACTTCATCATGACTGTCATCATCATCATTCCTAGAGTTTTGGATGCAATGTCATTGTTAAATCGGTACAAGCTTGTTTATATGAACTGAATTTTATATTGACGGCTGTCAAACTATGTCATTGTCATTGTAAAAAAACTTATGAACACAACGCCATTTTGTCATTGCTTCAGTACGACATTGGTTATCCAATAGATCACTGTGAAGTTGAATTTTATAACGAATTGTGGTTGTTTTTTCAGAAGTTTGAAGCAGCGTGTTGTTTTGCCGATTGATTCAGCGAGCCAAGCTTGTACTGACGTATTATGATAACGTCGGTGTACTGAGAAAATATTATATCGTCTCTCTAAAAAACAAAATTACATTATTGTAAAATATCCTAAATCAGATTTGTTAAATCGTAGCTGGTTTTAATTGACTTTAAAGGAGATTTAACATGGACGAAATGCTAATAGATAATTTTTTTCAATTGTTACCATCGTTTAAAGATTGATTGTCATCGTGTTTAATTCGTAGAACTTCTAAAAAAAAATTTAAAAGCAGTTCAAAGCCAGTTTGAACGCTGAAACACCTGTCACAAAATCCTCGCAGAACTTATTAACATTTAATGAATAAACATTGATTTTTTCCAACACTCTACCACACTTGCGGTAGATGTAGTTTTAACCCATCCGATCAATTGCTATGCGGTTTCACAGGGGACATCTATCTGAAAGGGTAATAACTCATTATGGCATTGGAGATGCGGAAAATATTTTTGTATGGATTCAAGTGTAAACGTAAACAATAATAATTTGTAATTTAATAAAATAGCATACCTTGTTTAGAAGATGTCTGCATATTTCACTAGGGGTGCTGTCAGTGTCTTGGCATTTACAGTAAAACCTTCTTAAGAAGTTTTCATGCCTAAGAAGTTTTTTCCCGTTCCCCTGAAAAACGTCTCAAAAGAGTTTCACTGTATATAATATATGAAGGTATTGGTTTCTCTCAGTACACTGCGGATAGGTAGTACCATTATCATTCATCGTTTCTAGCATAACAGAGTGAATCAATCTCATAATGAAAGTGATATATATTGACTTGTATGCAGTGAGAGTGACCCGATTGTGCTCGGATGTTCATTTATATTATTTTTATCATTAATTGGGACTGTCTTGCCTCAAGAATGTGGTTTTCTCTATACATAATCTGTTTGACTAATTAACTGATATCCATTTATGATACTGCCGCCGAGGGCTCCGTTGTAAACTCTCTTTTTGTCACACGCGTCTTTTATCAGAAAGAGGGAGAGGTTACAGCCGAGCTATCACCGGTGTGGGGGCTCCGGTACCTTTGAATAAGTTATGAGTGAAATGGTTTAAAAAATTTTAAGAAACGTTTTTCATTTTTAAATTGATATTTAATGTTGTAAATACGTGTTGCCATCACTCGAAATAACTCATTTCTGGTCGCACTCCCATATATGTATAAATAATGTTTGGTTCTCATTAGTTTCACGTCTACCACAGAGCAAATAATATATATAATAGACATGCTCTATAATACGCCAGCGGAAGATTTAAGTAAAAAACCGAGTATTTAATTTGACTCTCTTATTAATTTATATAGCACCATTTTTGTGAAATATTTCTTTAAGGGTGCCTAACGGATTATCTGTGTTTCATGGTGAATTAGCAAGTGGCCGGTCTAATAATGACTTGAGAAGCTTAAATGTGATAAGTACAAAGCATCATTGGTACCACCGTGACTATCCACAGTCATAACTACAAAACAGCGCAAAATTGGCAGCAGTTTTCCATAAAATTGAACAATTTAGCACCAGCCTAATTTCCTGATTTAAAGCGATGGCCACGAAACTAACAAGAACCAAATATATATTTAATACAAATCTAGCTATAAATATAAATACGTAAGATTTGTGTCTGACAAGAAAGCAAATTGATTAATTCATCTGACTATTTTTGTGTTGAAATTTCATTTAAACAAACAAATTTTTCTTCAATCTAAACATTTCTGTTGTCAATTACTGTACACTATACAATTTCACTATCACTAGTCAATCAATACCACTGAACGGACAATCCTAGAAGTGCTATTTGAAAGAAAACGGATGTCGCCAATTAACCTGAGACCAATGAAATTGATTATCGGTCGGTCTCTTTAGTGGTCACTGTGAATTTTTGTACGTAAATATTATATTTGAACAGAAAACGACAATAGGGTATTTTCACAAACTACGGATACCGTCAAAAGTTTGCTGAAGATTTAACATTTATGTTTCCGATTCTGATAATCGCACCGAAAAGGCTTCATTCTAATATGTTCATTTGAAATTATTGATTTAAAAAAACGATCTAAATCCTCATATTCCGAAACGGTTCGAATTGGTTGCGCAACGGTTGGTTACATAGCGATACTGGCCGGTAAGATGGTAGGTCGGCGTAACATCAACAATGCCATTTTCACATAACAAAAACGAACATGTCGTTTTGACAGCATTTCAATGGCACATTTTAAATCGTTATAGAAAATCTATTTATAAACATAAAAATAAAATGAAAATGCCATCATTATCGTTATTTTTTTTCTTAATTTTTGTAGACAATGAAAATACCCTATTGTGTAGGAAGACTATCCCATTAATCATGCCCTTGGAACAACAAGGTTCCACCTGACAGCAGTGTCATGCAATAATGGGCTCTACAGAGTACTGTGTTAGAGTTCAATATCGCATAAGAAAGCTGAGAGAGATGGAGCCTCGTCGTTCCGATTGCGCGTAATATTAAATTATTATTTTTCTTTTTAGTGCAGTAACTTGCAATTTTTTCCAATGGTTGATTTACATAATATGCCCCCATTTTGAGTTTGATTATAGCTTATTATATTAAACTAGTATAAGTAGATTTTTTCCAATTACTTTCCTAAAAAAAGTTATGTTTCGTTAGTTTAACCCCTGGTTTATTTAGGCGCAATTTCGTGGCTATTATGACTTCCAACGGGGTAAGAACTGCCTTTTGCAAGGTTATAATGTACCAATTGTCCTATATCGGGATTAAACTGGACATATTCTGTAACCCAACCATTATTTATGTATTTCTTTTATTAGCAAAAAAATAAATAAAAATAATATACATACTAAAATGTTTTTCTGATTAAAATTTGACGTTGATAGTTCTTAATCCTCTATTAATCTTATTTTATATAATACAAAATACAGGCGATCGAAAACTCATGGTACCTATATTATCACAATGTAAAATGGAAAAATAAATACTAAATAAACAGCTGGCATGATGTAATATTATATAAAAATAGGTACCTACCTCCTCCCTTCCAACATTATAATTAAATAAGTACGTCTGTCAACAAATTCTAGAAATTGAATGAAATGAAATCAAAAATTTTCATAACTGGCAACACCGATTCTAGACTGAGTCAGTAGATCCAAATGTGAGGTTATGTTTAGACTTCCGAATGTGAATTTTGTAGACAGAATTAGATTTAATTTACTTATTAGAATTTGAGGCGATCCCCTACAATGAAACGGACGCTCAAGCAAATAATGTTTGAGCCAAACTCAAAATGGGTACCTACTTAATGCCCTTTCAGAAAAATGCTTAGTAAAAGGATCCGTTAAAAATATTTGGGTTTATAACTTCTTTATACATGTATATTTTTTTGTTAGATTTTGACATGTTACGTGAATTAACAGATTTATTGAGTTACTTACTTTCGAAATAATAGTATTTGTACCTTTGTACAAATCGCAAGTGCGCCCCACTGTAGAATTTGGCAGCTACCTCTGTCTGCTACCTCTGGTCGGAAGCCTCAAAATATCTCTAACAAACCCTTAGTTCTGTGCAGAAACGGGCGGTCCGTTTGATAGATTTGCCTATCTTAACAAACAGATTGCAATCTTTGGAGCAGAGACGTCATGTGGGAATGCTGTTCTTATTCTACCGGTATTTTAATGGAAGATGCTTTGAGGAACTGGCATTGATCCCTTCGGCACCGGTGCGTAATCAAGAAGCACGCCAAACGCATGCCCAACATTTGCATTTGTCACATTAGAACGGGTCGCTTCTACGACTCGTTCTTGTGTTCGAATGATCTGCCGGTCTCTGTGTTTCCTTCCTCCTACAACATGGGTCTCTTCAAGACCCAGGTTAACTCCTTCCTATCCCCTAAAAGATATTAACAGATTGCAATCTTTGGAGCAGAGACGTCATGTGGGAATGCTGTTCTTATTCTACCGGTATTTTAATGGAAGATGCTTTGAGGAACTAGCATCATTGATCCCTGCATAGTCAGGAAGCTCGCCAAACGCATGCCCAACATTTGCATTTGTCACATTAGAACGGGTCGCTTCTACGACTCGTTCTTGTGTTCGAATGATCTGCCGGTCTCTGTGTTTCCTTCCTCCTACAACATGGGTCTCTTCAAGACCCAGGTTAACTCCTTCCTATCCCCTAAAAGATATTAACAGATTGCAATCTTTGGAGCAGAGACGTCATGTGGGAATGCTGTTCTTATTCTACCGGTATTTTAATGGAAGATGCTTTGAGGAACTAGCATCATTGATCCCTGCATAGTCAGGAAGCTCGCCAAACGCATGCCCAACATTTGCATTTGTCACATTAGAACGGGTCGCTTCTACGACTCGTTCTTGTGTTCGAATGATCTGCCGGTCTCTGTGTTTCCTTCCTCCTACAACATGGGTCTCTTCAAGACCCAGGTTAACTCCTTCCTATCCTCTAAAAGACCCTCCACACAGCATCCCCAAAGATGATATAGGCCTCGAGGGAAATTATTTCCATTAGGACCTCCCGTGGAGTTACTGTAAAAAAAATTAATGATTATTTTAATGTCACTTATGATAAAAATGTTTCACCGCTAGCATTATGGACATTTGTATAAAAATTCCAAATTTCCCACTTTTCCATGAGTTTCCGTAAATCTTGTACGACTTTGTTAAGCCCAATACCTCATATACTGCTTTTTTTTAATCATTTATGAACTCTAAAACTTAATGTTTATGATTTAAAATTACCGCACCATATATGTAGGTAATATTAAATTCACCCTAGGAGTTTATTAAAACCTTCTTTTTTATAAATAAGATTTTAATTTAAGCGTGTTATACCTAAATTATAATATGTTGTATACATTAGAAAAACATTAAAAAAATATCTGATAGAGAAGAATACATTAAAACGAAAGCTATTAATTTATCATGTAACTACTAAAGTTTTAAACGTTTTTTTTTTTTATTTAAAAAAAAATAAATTCGATTTTTTTAAACTGTTTATTTTTTTTCCTCACACCCTGTAGATTGTTGAGAGGAGACATGTGGCTACGGCGCGTCCACCGAAGATGTGTCGGAGAAATAAATCAATATGAAGAAGGCACTGCGATGCCCGAGCCAATTGATTTTAGAAAGAAGCTATCGCCCGGAACTATTAATTAATAAACAACAGATTCACATCAAAATGTTAAGGGGAACGGCCGCGCTGCCTGTTTCATACAAAACTGAATTTTGGATTGGAGGCCAATATGCCCATCCAAACGGAATGATCTATTTTTTTTAATTAAAGGCTTAGTAAATATCTAGTACGGATGGGAAGTATTTTATTTATTTTTGTTTTAATTTAAGTACGTGCCATGAAAAAAAATCAATTTTCATAATTTTAGAGGCAGCTTAGAAAATTATTTGCGTGTTTATCGTACTTACAAAAAAATATATCACATTTGCCATGTAAGTATGATTACATAAATAAAAATATAAAAATAAACCATTTAAAAAAAAGGTTTTTTTCTGGTCGATATTTTAAATTTTGTATGTCAAATTTGTGTTCCACCGTAAATTGATTGTTTTTAATTTAATTTAAAGTCCACGATAATAGTGGTGGGCGAAGCGGCTCGGTTTAGTGTGCCGGATCACTAAATCAGCTCTTTGTAGTGTACCGGTTCGGTGATCCGGCTCGTTTGAATGACGGTTCGCGTCTCCCCGCACCATGCCCTCTCCCTCGCTCCCTTGGCCCTCCTAAAGACGTCTTTAAGACACTCTTACACGTTACTTTTTTCGTCCAGTTTTCATGTGGATTGTCTTTACAGATTTAGTTATCCGGCTCACTAAACCGAGCCGCTTCGCCCACCACTACACCATAATGCTTATTTTAATATTTAAAAAAAAATGTATTTCATTATATTTTCTAAGCAGATGGGTTAAATTTTTTTTTAAATCACCGTTATCCCCTACATAATTGTTTAAGATGCCTCTAAAATAGCAAAAAATCAATTCCTTTAATGGCCGATATTTCATAAGGCAAAACAAAAATAAATAAAATACTTCTCATCCGTACTAGATATTTACTAAACCTTTAATAAAAAAAAAATAGATCATTCAGTTTGGATGGGTATTTTGGCCTCCAATCCAAAATTCAGTTTTGTATGAAACAGGCACCGCAGCCGTTCCCCTTAACTTCAATTTATTGAAGCTTATGAACCTGATTTTGTAATATTTAAGAATGTAATATTAACAAATAAAAAGTTATCAGCCGCATCCGGGAATCGAACCCAGGACCTCTATCTTACTGCGATAATCCTCTAGCCACTGAGCTAATGAGATCTTATATTATGTCATTTTTGTATTCGGGTACAACTTTGCAATCATACAAACAGATAGCAGCCTATAATATGGGAATTAATTAAGGATAATATTGGTAAGTTTTAAAATGAAAGCATGTTATCGATAAAAATGGCCTAAATTATTAGCTCAGTGGCTAGAGCGTTGTCCCGGTAAGACGGAGGTCCTGGGTTCGATTCCCAGATGCAACTGATACCTTTTTATTGTCTGCGTTTTTTTCTGTTTCATATTTCATTTGAGATTTGTTAATATTATCTTCTTTGATGATTAAAATACTAACTCTTTCAAATTCAAATGTCTGTACATTTCATAGATAACAAACAGGGGAGATGGGTCATGAAACAGTGCGCACAAAAGTGTCTCCAAATACTACTGCAAATCGCAGCCATGCACAGTGGTGCCCCGATTTTATTTCTACCTACGCACCAAATGTATAACTTTTATATAGCTATGTCACTTTGCAACATTCGGCACGTTTCCATGCCATATCTCCCTTTGTTTCTGTTATCTATGATTTTTTTCCCTCTGTCTAGGGGTAGAGTTCCATTCACATCTACAGGCACCGTGCAGTACAGACACACGTGAAGTGGCAGGCACGGCAAAATTAGTTGTTTACATTACCTATGAACTCATTCACACGCTTTCTTTTGTGCCGTGCCTGCCACTTTATGTTTACACGGCCACTGCACGGTCCCGGTAGATGTGAATAGATCTTATGTCAATCAACGGTCAATAAAATATACGGTGAAAAGAGAATGGAAAATGATTTTCCTAGGTGGGAAAATCTTCTTTGTTGGTTTTAGTCATTTTTTAATTTCAGTTTTCAAAGGACCGAAAAAAAAACAATTCTGTAAATCTGGGAAGCTGGTTTTAATGTCATAAAATAATTTAAATATAGTACAATATCTATTTTCGTTAGGCCATATGGCAGGTTCGGCTCTAAAGTGAACCTAGTCCATAAAGTTGATTTTGAAAAAAATTGTACCTAATAAAATATTTTTTTTCCAAATCCTCATATTAAGTACGAGGAAAAAGAAATTACCAATCCGTTGGTCGTGTAAGTGTCTTTCTATATTTATAATAATAGTAATTAGAAAAATAATGTTTTTATTTTACGTAAAAATTAAGTTTAAAAATAAAATATTGGACTTGGTTCACTTTTGAACTGAAATAAATTTTAATACATAGAAACTTATTGAAGTGATTTATCGAATTTGCTTTATTACATAAATCATAATAAAATAATAAAAATCTAATTCATTATTCTTTTAATATACCTATGTGTTATTAACCTTCACATACCCGAAGTAAAAAGTTTACGTTTGGTCCGAAAGGGGGTCACTAGGGTCCCCCACAAAATTGCGAAGCGACCGTGACTCTTAACATTATTTTTGCCCTTTCCAGTTACACTAAAATACTAGTTTACTACTGTTTTCACCGGACATTGCCCATCTCCGGCCAGCAGTCAGTAAAAGAGATAGTACAAAAGTGAACATGATTCAAATAATATATCATATTATTTGATATCAATCACGGCTTGTTTGCGGCGAGGAAAATCAAAAACGGTTGTGGGGATACGAACGGGGAAGTTGTGCATCGTAGGAGCGCAGAGGTGGGAGTAATTTCGCCGGAATTTGATAGATTTTTATTTAATATCTTAAAAAAACAGTAACAGGATATGTATTTTTTTAAATGCAGGCCGTTTACCGAATAGTTGTTCTAGGATTACCTAAATTATAAAGTATGTGATGTACAAACAACTTGGATACCGCACAAAACTCTCTTTTGGGGTAAGTGTGTTACCCCACTTCAGAACGGGAGTGTTAAAAAAACACTATTTTAGATGATAAAGTAAAAAATATATACTAATTGTAGCTATATAATTAAATATTTGAAAACTATTTATTTTCACTGTCTGAATCTGGAATATCTTGAGATTGCATTGTGTTAGATGCAGGGGTGGCTCGTGACATTTTGGCATACTGAGTGCGAAGATTGAAAAAAAAACTGAATTATTGATGTTGTTGTATCTATATCAATAGAGTCAACATTCCTTGCAAAATCATTCAAAAAAGTTGTTCCCGCACGCGAAGTACAAAGGGGGTTGAAGTGGTTGTCGATTTCGACTGAATCCTTCCGACCGCGAATGAACGAAGCGCACCATGACTTTCATTGCTCTTTGATTTTTTTTAGCAATAAGGTCAATTTACAGTATATTGATTGTGGCAAAACTGATGAAAGGTTACACAATTGCTTTTTCTATTTTTTTCAGAACGACTTGTGCAGTCTTGTAGGCATTTTGCAGTAATCTTTGGAGATCCAAACCCGGCGAGCGTTTGTAATCGACTGAAGCCCGTGTTATCTCAATCCAGCCAATTGGCCTCATTTATGTTTCCCATATTTCAAATGCTGATTTATACCATTGTATACCTTAATGGTTGTTGTAGCTGAAAACGATTAACAAAAATAAAAATAAATTCTATGAATATTTTAAAGTTAGTCAATTGACCAAATTGAACTCCTTAGCAAAAAAAATTTCGGATAATTTTTTTTTTCAAAAATTTATTTCGGCTACAACATCATTAAAGTCTTTTTTTTTTTTCAATATAGCACTCTAGCGCACTAAAAAGTCACGAGCCGCCCCTGGTTAAATGGAGTTGGTGGTGATGAATATAATGTAGTAAACCCATTGTATCTTTCTTTGCAGGCGTTATTTGGAGTACAGTGGTTGCCGGATTAAAAATTAGCTAAAGTTACATTATATTTCCACGTCTTGTGCTTTTCAAATCTGTGTATTTCATAGAATGGCAATTTCTCATTTAATGTCTCTTTAAAGGATTACCTCTATCAAATCTAAGTCTGCGGCATATGTAACCAGTACACTTTGTGCCCATATAGACTAGAGTCTTTCTATGGTTTTTTAATCATTCTAGTAAATTGAAGATCGATTGTCCTGTGGAAAATTTCATAGTAATTTTTTCTTTTGAGCGCTTGAGCATAACTTATGATGCGCAATTTCGAATCAAATCCGTGGATAAAGAACCTCTCGTGATGTTTATAAAAACAAAAACATAAAATTCCATACAAAAAGGTACCTTATTTTATATTTACTTACTGGTTACTTATTTGGTTACTGTCGAAGGAATTAGGTAAAATGGGAGATAGCACAATGGGTCTATGGCCTGAGTGCTCATGAGAGCTATGCAAACCGTCTTAGCATCAATAAATAAATAATATTATAAACAAACGGCATATACTCGTATTTAAAATGAGTGGTGTACAATTTACAAGGTTTTAGAAAATTAATACATGGATCGGTACCGATGAAATATCTGGTGAGTGGTTATATAGATTTTACCGGGCGGCGTTAGTACAATGCTAAAGATGGTAAAGATAAAACGGTATATGAAAAATGTGTATAGTATATAAGTGTATGTGTGTGTGTGTGAACGTATATATACCATATATCTGAATTGTGGTTTGTAGTGGAAAGTTGTGAGTGCGCATTGATTAAGTTACGAGTAATGTTTTTCTTAAATTACAGTATGGTGTCAAAAATTACGTCGAGATTTGAGTTGGGACAAAAATTATTGAATGTTCAGAGAACACGGGAAATTGGTAAATTTGCTGCAGCGTTTGTTTTGTTGTTACCACCGTCGAGACACTGCTTTTATACACACAAGGTACCACGATAACTTATAAATAATAAAACTGCTATATCGGCGCTAGTCCAAAATATTACATCACGCTTATGTGATGTGATAGGCGCATGCTTAAATGTGAATTCGTAAGTGCGCCATCTGCTGAGTTGATTTTGAATTCCCGCTAAATAGTGCGCTCTTGACACGCGCTTGATTATCGATATGCCTTAAGAGATATGATTTTATTTTTAACAAATTTCGGTACAGGTTAGAATCGTGATACTTTTCGGAATACTTTGGCGAGTGGTAAAATGTTGTATCAGATGTCTGAAACGGCCGTGCTTTGGTAATTTCTTGCTAAATCACACATATGATACAGGCAAAGAGTTAACGGGTGTTTTTCTTTCAGATGCGCACATCCCCGTGTACATGTTACTAATATGGATTTAGGATTTAGGTGCTTTCACAAAGGATTATTTTTCTTGACTAGTGGCATTGGTGGGCCGGAAAAGAATTGAAATGAGAAATGACATCAGAATCATTGATTCTTGAAGAGAGATGTCATTGGCCAGCCGGGTGGCTTTCTGCGCATTTGGGATGGGATCTGCATGCAGCCCTGGTACGGCCAAAATGGGAGCAATCAAAACATTGAGTGATGAGGCAAGTATCAATTACTACCGGTAATGAGTTGAATAATAAGTAAGTATAGAAAGAGATTATCCTTCCAAAGTGCTGACAACAGGTTGGGAGGGTTTACAGGTAATAGTGCCTTCAGAGGCAAGTTTTCTCTAAAGAGCAATCGTGCAGTGAACTCCCATTAAAAATATGAGGACACAAGACTTTTTTTATATATGAATACCGCACAGGAGTCCCGATTGCTTCCAACCGTCTGGAGCCAGTGAGACTATGGAACCCCCAATTGGAGAATAGTGTGAGGCTGAAGGTATTGAGGAGGGGAAGGAGAAGGGGAAGAGGAAGGTGGGGAAATACCTGGGTATTCAGATCTGGTCACCAAACACCGCTAAAAGCCATTTCAAGCAATGTTTCAATTCTGAATGGTGGTCTTTCACCAGGGCGACACTGAGAGTATCTTCCACTCTGGAACGTGCGCAAATATATTGTATATTATTTTTTTTTAAATTGAATTAATTGTGAAACAACACAAATTAATTAAATAAAATTTACTTGCGCATGCCGGGATTCACTTGGTTTAGCACAGATGTGCCATAGGGAAACTGATGAAGGGGAAATTCTTCTATGATGTGTTCTGTTTGGATATGTCCACATTCACAAAGTTTGCAATCCTTTAGTTCCCATTTATGCATCATATATGGACAACGGCTGTGATTGCACCGGATGCGGTTTAATGAGGTTCATGTCTTCCGAGGGAGAGATAACCCTAGCAATTTAATAGTAGGGTCTACAACAAGGTGCTTGTTTTTCACGTCCGAGGTCTGCCACT
Organism: Halesus radiatus; assembly: GCA_022606495.2. Classification (NCBI taxonomy): domain Eukaryota; kingdom Metazoa; phylum Arthropoda; class Insecta; order Trichoptera; family Limnephilidae; genus Halesus; species Halesus radiatus. The sequence goes on from JAHDVE020011167.1 coordinate 53,334, forward strand.
GAGTTCGCCACGACTCTTCAGGGGAGAGTCGTGATAGAAGCAGTCTTTCCCCTTTAGTCCAAAAAGATTACCTGGATGTCAGGCGGCTGGCTGGGAGGTATGCAAGGTTATTTTGAAGTGGAATGTTATTCACGGCCTTTTAGAATTCCCTGAGGGTTGCTGTCTCTCGTCTTACAGTTGTCAGTGCGATGTTCGAGAGGACAGAGAGCCATTGTAGTGGGGCGGAGGGAAGTGTTCCACTCACCGTGTCCATAGCAGTATTCAGTTCCACGTCGATCTTCTGTGTGTGTGCACATTTAGTCCACACTGGAGCTCAATATTCCACGACCGAGTAGACCAAGGCAATCGTAGCTGATCGTAGGGTGTTTGCGTCACAACCCCAGCTAGTTTTCTTATGATATTTATGAAAGTCTTGGTCTAGGTGGGATCATTTTCCAGGTGGGAGCTATATGTCAGGCTTCTATCCAGTGTTACGCCAAGATACCGAGGACTACTTTCATGAATAATGGTACCTCCTCCAAACTGTACATTAAGCGTAGCACTTGCACGCGAGTTCCTTAGGTGGAAGGCAGCTGCAACTGTTTTTGTTGCATTTGCTTTTAATTTCCAGTCGGAGAAATATTGTTCCATGACAGTTAGGTCGGCATTTAGGTAATTTTCAGCGGAATCAAGGGATTCATGCTGGACTGTTATAGCAATATCATCTGTATAAATAAATTTTCTCTCCTTGATTTTTGGAAGGTCCTCTAAATACAATTTGAAAAGGGAGGATTCAGGTACCAATCCCTGTGCGAGTCCATTTTCTATTTTATAAGACCTACTTTTCTGTGTTCCTATGTGGACCTTCATGGTGCGGTCTGTAATGGGGGATTCAATAATTTGAACCATTTTACCATTTTCAAACAAACTGAAGCTTTAAAAGTAGAGCTTTTCGCTAGACAGTGTCATAAGCTGCTGTTAAGTCAATAAAACCGGCTGCAGTTTTGAGTTTCCTCTGGAAACCTGCCTCTATATGGCTTGTAAGTGCGAGAACTTGATAACAACAGCTGCGTCCTGGGTGGAAACCTGCTTGTTCACGAGGGATAACCTTCTCTAGCATTGGCGTGAGTCTACGCAGTATTACTCTCTCTAGGAGTTTGTACACTGTGCTGAGCAGGGAGATGAGTCTATAGTTTTTAGGAGGTTTTCTGGAGGTTTGTTGGGCTTCAGATGTGCTATAACTTCGACTTTTTTCAATATTTCTGGGATTTTTCCGCTGTCCGAGAATGTGGAAAAAAACTTTAGCAAGCCATTTTCTGGCCCGAGGCCCGATATGCTTCAAGAAGTCGGGAAGGATGCCGTCACAGCCAGCTGCTTTTCCAGCGTTGGTTGAAGAGAGCACAAAATCTATTTTTTCAATAGATACTGGTTCCACGGTGTTTGCATAAGTTGGCCATTTTATACGAGCTTTATTTAAGCACTTGTTCATTGAGGAGATTCTTCTGGGTTTTGTTTTCGTCTGTGCATTTTTAAGCATTTGGTGGGCTACTTCGTCGGGATTTACTTGTGGTCTCGACTTCATTGGTATTTCGGTGGCTCCAAGTTTTCTAAGCATAATCCAAGTCTTCCGACTAGAGTGGGTAAAATCTATGTTTTGGACAAAATCGTTCCATCTCTATTTCCAGCCTTTGTCCAGGGATTGAAGGAGCGCAGATGCGGTGTCTAGGTTATTTGTTTCCTTGTATTTCCTTAACCGGGTTTCACTTTCAGCACTCCATGCCGGGATGAAAGCTTTTAGATAACCTCAAGGGATATTTTTGACGCTCAATTGAAAATACGTTCATTAAATCGATCGAAAAAATCCCTAGTTGTAAGAGATGGAATGATTTTCACGAAGGGTGTATTGGCCAAGATGAGATACCTTTAACCAGACCCATACGAGTGATGTTGAATATCAGAAGTAAACTTAAGATTTTTGGTTGGAAAAAAAAAATTATAAAGAAGTTGGCTGCAGACTCCACGAGGAATTCAACGGAGATACGATTCCGGCCTTCGATTTTATTCCTCCTGGCTTAATCGAAAGGTTCTTGCTGTTTGATGTGAATTTACCGACCTCAAGACGGTGAATCGTTTTCCTTGCAGGTTTTTGGGCGTAGAATCCATTCTTTACAATTTCAGCAAAGTAAAAGAGTAATATTTTTAGGAACCGACTTAAGACGTTTTTTATTTTTTTGTAATTTTTTATTTTTTTAAGAATGACAAACATTCCAAGGTTACGACTAACCTGACAGTATATGAAAATCTAGTACCACCATCACAGTAAAAGGACGATGTTGCTTGTGTCGTGATGAAAGACTTGAACAAACCTTGTATACTATAATGTCTTATATATAATATATAGGTGTATCAGGACCTACCCAACAATTTTTTTTGTTTGTTTTTGATTTAAAAAAAAAAAATCTTTCAGATGTCATCACTGGTCACTTCGGGTAACCGCCTAACCCTAACCCTGCGTTTTACGTAGGCGAAGTCGAGCGAACGCGATTGCGACAGCGATTTAAAGCGAAGCCCACGCATCGCCCGTTCCCGCTACTCCAGTCGCCATTGTTCATAGACAGACGCAAGGGTTTTTTAAATTTTATTATTTGAAAACTCCCAAGATAAATGCAAACTTGTACAGTGAATATATATCTCAAAGAAGTTGAATTAATATTATTTTATTTGTATTTATAATATTTTCTTAACTCGGTAAGTTTCCTCGGGAAAACATTTTTTTCATACGTATTATTACAATCTCCATCATTTACGTTCGTTTATTAATATCGCGTTTATAAGACATATTTTTTTCAATATTTTGTCGTTTTCGTGACAGAAGGAAAATCTCAATCAACTTGGCCCATAGAGACATTTCTATTTCAACCATGTTGAAAAATAGCAAACACCGTCGCGTCCACTACGCGCCAAAATATCAAATCAACTGATCGCATCGCTGCAATACACCATTCGTCGCTTGTTATTTGCCACGTAGAACGCTTCCAAGAGATTCCAACCATTTGAAATTGTCGCGCCACGTCGCACCACGTCGTCGTCGCATCGACTTCGCCCACGTAAGATGGAGCCTAACTGATTTTGCATGTTTTCAAGTGAAAAAAGTCACCGGAGACCAAAATGCCATCCATATTTTTATTCCAACCTAGCTGATGTGTACCCGGCCTTGCTCGGATTTATATAAAATTATGATGTCGTGAATTCTTGCTTTTCATTAGGGTGCCATAATTGATTTGACAGCGAAAGTAACTATCTCTAAACAATGAAACTATTTGAAAATTTTATTTCATTCCAAACGTTTATTTTTTCAAAACATATCTAAATAATAGAGTTCTTATGTAGGTACCTACTCGTGTTTTACATTTTGAAAATACTCTACAGAAAAAAACCATCTTCTTTTGAATATGCAATCTGTAGCTAACCAGAGTGTTATATCTATGGGCTAACCTAAATAAAAAATGGCGTGTTCAATGTTTTTCATACTAATTTTAAAACGTTATAGCAACAGTTTTACATATTGGATTTCATTCCTTTACTACTTTATAAACCTTCCCGGCACTAAACTGTGCTATTTTCAGCGAAACCAGTCCAGTAATTTTCGAGAAAATCGAGGACAAAGAAACAAACAAACAAACTTGCATTGATTTTTAGGCCGGGTACAGTCTTGACTTTTCATAGTAGACAGGAAATGAGGGCGCTGCTTTCATTTAAAACGTTTTAAATGACAACATCAAGATAGCTCATAGGAAGATTACTGTAAGTTAAAAAAGCATAATGGTCCAAATGCGTGTTTTTAACTTTCACCAAACGGTATCCCGAAAATAGTGGTAGTACTTTCTGAAAGGAATCTAATTATATTGTACATTATATTCGTACTTTTGTTGATTTTTTTATTTATTTGACATCGAAATAGCTATCGATACATATATAAAAGAAATAAAAAATCGCCTTCTCATCTATGATTATCTTCATTTAATAAAAAAATAATTAGAATATGACGTATAATCATTTCCTTTCGGGAGGTAGACACCTACCACTAATTGTGACCGTGTGAAAGTAAAAAACATGCATTTGGATAATTGTGCTTTTTTAACTTACAATAATCTTCCTATGAGTCATCTTGGTGTTGTCATTGAAAACATTTTACACGAGAGCAGCGTCCTCATTTTTTGTCTACTATGAAATGTTAGCCTGGATAATTAGTAGGTAGGTATGTAGTTTCGGATTACTTCAACTTCACGCGTTTCCTCGCAAGGGTAGGCAGAGAGTATGTGCCGCCAGACAAGACCGTCATGGTTACACTCTGGTATATATTTTTTAAATTTAATGTCAATCAAATTTAATAATGTTATTATTAAGTTCTGCAAGTATTTTTAGTTTTTATTATTGTGACAGCTGTTTCGGCGTTTAAGGCCATTTTAAAATTGTTGTTAATCCACATTGTGACGACTTATTTATATGATTTTATTTACTCCGACTACTTTTCAATTTGGACGGGTAATGATTTATTATCGGTAAAACCGATCTGATTAGAAAACAATTAAAATTCTGAATTCTGTGAGGTTTTCACATTTATAATGTGTTTCCTCGTATTTATCTGATAATGTTTTCTTAATTGATTTATTTAAATGTGTTGTGTTATTTTGATAATGTGAACATACTGTGAAGCGGTGAGTTTATAATTTTTCTTACTTTATTAAATGTTATGTTAAACTAAAAATACTTGCAGAACTTAATAATAACATTATTAAGAGGAACGGCTGCGGTTCCTGTTTCATACCGAACTGAATTTTGGATTGGAAGCCAAAATACCCATCCAAACTGAATGATATATTTTCTTTTTAATTAAAGGTTTAGTGAATATCTAGTACGGATGAGAAGTATTTAATACACGGAAGCGCGCCGACTGTCGCCGAGCTATGAGCAAACTGCGCGGACTATCAAAGCGGTTATGCAATGAAAGGGTATGCAATAAAGGTTTACAATTCCGACTCGTTTTCAGGTTAGTTTCTGTTCTTTTTTAAACCCAATCTACGGACCTATTCTGTATACACATAATTCATATATTGTATTATTATAAAATGAGTTCTTAGGTTGGGTTTAATAAAAAAAAACTAATCTACAATTCACACAAAAACTTGAAGTTTTAAATGAATTTAATTGAATTATTTTGCATTTCCTCCGACGTAAATAGTTGTTTCGTGCTGTAATTCAGTTGAAACGAAGTGTTATTTCTTTTTTATAGGTAGAAACAAAGGCGAAACGCCGCGCTGCTGTACCATATGTAGCTGGTTTAAAAAAAAATTAATCATTGTAGAAAATAATATTAACATAACCTAAATGAAATATGAAAACGGAAAAAAAAAAAAAAGATTTCAATCGCATCTGGGACTCGAACCCAGGTCCTCTGCCTATCCGGGGCAACCGCTTAACCAACTTATTTATTGAGTTAGCTCATATTACATTTGATGTATATAAACTAATACGTACATGGTTACATTTCATTGTTTATATAATTATAGATTTACAGTAAGCATGACAATTAGTTTTAGATGCATTCATTTTTCAGACTTGCAGGCATCTCATCATACATTTTCAGTTCTCTGTACATTAAGAGGAACGGCTGCGCGGCCTGTTTCATACAAAACTTAATTTTGGATTTGAGGCCAAAATACTCACCTAAACCTAATGATCCTTTTTTCCACCAAAAAGTATAGTAAATATCTAGTACGGATTAGAAGTAATTTATTTATTTTTAATATACGAGTACATCATGAAATATAGGCCATTAAGGGGGAGAGGGAAGTCGGAGCGGAATTATTTATTATTTCGAAATATTGATAGTATTATTACGCAATACGATAAACATAACGTTTTTAAAATAGAAAAATATTAAATATTTTATAAATTTACATAGGCTTAGCTTTATCAAAATCTAATCAGAAATATTACTTTTTCTGACCGTCCTATTGTATGTTTTACAAAATATTTATAATGTGAATATGATTTTTAAAGTAGAGAAAAATATTTTTAATCCTCTCTCGTAACGTTTTTGTAAATAAACTTAACCAAATATTTATAATCCGCATTTAATTAAAAAAAAAACATTAAAGTGACATAGTGTTCATGATAAATTTAAACTACACACTGTTATTTTTTTAAATTTATCTCAACGACAAGTTAAAGAAAAACTTTCACAGCATTTTTTAAGGATATTCAACTTTTTAAATGTTTTTGTAAAACATGCGTAGAACGGTCAGAAATGTTTAATATTTCTCATTTTATTTTGATAAATGCTAAGCCCATGCAAATTTAAAAAAAAACGTAATAAATATTTATCTCTTTCATGTTTATCGTATTGCACAATAGTATTATCATTATTTTGAATTTATAAATAATAACTCTCCGACGTCCCTCTCCCCGTTAAAGAAACTGATTTTTCGCGATTGAGTCACCTTAAACAATTATTTGGGGGCTAACGGTGATTTAAAAAAATCTTTACCCCGTCTACCTAGAAAATATAATGAAATATAAAATAAAAATAAAATATTTAAATAAGCATTATGGTGGACTTTATATTAAATTAAAAACGACCAATTTACGCTGGAACACAAATTTGCCTAACACGATTTAAAATATCGATCCGAAAAGTTTGTATATTTGGGAAGTATGTTTAGGAGAGATGGAAAGACTGATAGGGATATTGAAAGAAGGGTGAATGTAGGAAACTTCATTAACCATTAACAGAGAACTGAACGCGGTTGGCGCTAGCAAAAAGTTGTCCAAAGAAGCGAAGCAAGCAGTCCACAATGGAGTGCTTATACCAAACCTTGATGTATGGCAGTGAGGCATGGAACTGGCAGATGAAGGATGAAAGTAAACTGAATGCTGTAGAAATGAGATCTCTGAGACGAATGTGTGGTAAAACCATGTATGATCGTGTGAAAAATATTGAAATTCGTAAAGAATACAAGGCTGATGTAAGCGTAATGAGTAAGATTAGGAAAGAGACGCTTAGATGGTTTGGGCATGTGGAGCGAATGAACGAAGAAAGGAGTGTAAGAAGAATGTATTACGCGAATGTGAATGGAAGAAGAAGCCGGGGACGCTCGAGGAAGACATGTTACGATCAAGTGAATCAAATACTTGAGAATAATAGAAGAGACTGTACGAGTATGAGACGATGTATGAATGTAAATGAAGCAAGAAGTGTATGCCAAGATTGAGGTGATTGGCGGTCCGTCCTCTCTGCCTACCCCTGCGGGGAAACAGCGTGATGGTTAGTTAGTTAGACCCCAAAAAACATGTTTTTTTAAATGTTTTGTTTTTATATATTTATTCACGTATTTTTATTTACATATCAAATACGACTTTTTTTTAACACTGTAAACCCGCAAATAATTTTCTAAGTTGCATCTAAGATTATAAAAATTTGTTTTTTTTTTCATGGCCAATATTTCATATTTTAAAACAAAAATAAATAAAATACTTCTCATCCGTACTAGATATCTACTAAACCTCTAATAAAAAAAAAAACATCTTTCAATTTGGATCGTTATTTCGGCCTCAAATCCAAAATTAAGTTATGTATGAAACAGGCGGCGCAGGCGTTCCTCCCAAGCAGTTCTGTGATTCTGTTTTTCTCATATGCGGTAATCTAATTTTATTTTCATTCCTGGTTTCATAATTATCAACATTTTTTTTTAAAACAAATTCATTCGTAAAATATTTTGGTATTTGGTTATTCAGAATTTTATGTATAAAAATGAACACACTGTATAGCAGTCTCTCTTTTTATTGGAAATCAATCAAGCTCGCCAGTCATTTGCTGATTCTTATAGATTATCTTTCCTTAGTATACATGTCATAGTTCTGTTTTAAATAATTTCTAGCTTGTTTAGATTTCCTTCATTAACCAAATATTATATCGTAGAGTATCTATTCTATATATATAAAAATCAATGTAAGTTTGTTTGTTTGTCCTCGATTTTCTCGAAAATTACTGGACCGGTTTAGCTGAAAATAGCACAGTTTGTTCTCATTAGTGCAGGGAAGGTTTAGAGAGTAGTTTGAATGAAATTCAATATATAAAACTGTTGCTATAACGTTTTAAAATTAGTATGAGGAACATTGAACCCGCCATGTTTTATTTGGGTTAGCCGATAGATATAACACTCGGGTTAGCCACAGATTGCATATTCAAAAGAAGAAGGTTTTTTTTGGGTAGAATATTTTCAAAATGGAAAACACGAGTAGGTACCTACTTAAGAACTTTATGATCTAGATTTATTTTGAAAAGATAAACATTTGAAATGAAATAAAATATTCAAATGTTACTTTCGCTGTCAAATCAACCATTGTACCCGAGCAAGGCCGGGTACACATCAGCTAGTAGTTTATGAATTAGCTCTGTAGTGTCTCTATTTAGTTTATTTCTTAGTCTTACAAGAAAATGTGCCTATTTTAAATTTTTATTCAAAATTTGCTGTGAAAGTTAATTTTGAAACCAATATTACACCTAGGTATTCACTTTTTTTTCTATACATTCATCATCAATCGTCAAATTCAACCATATATTATACGTTTTATTGCCTATTTCCATATATTTTGTTTTGCTCACATTCAGTTTTAATTTGTTTATTTTCTGCCATTTTGCTATATTTTGTAGGTCTTCATATATTTTATTTATTGCGTCTGCGTACTTTTCACATGAAATGTATATTAACGTATCGTCTGTAAAAATTCTGATTTAGCAATTTTTTATGGTATTAATTATATCATTTATGTAAAACAATAAAGACAATTGGGCCCAATACCAGCCCTTGAGGAACACTTCGGTTATTTTCTATCGGTTCTGATATTAAACTTTCTACTTTTGTTACCTGTTTTTTTTCAGGGTTCCATGATAATTCAAGACACGTATGAATCGGCACATTTTTTAAAAGTGATATAAAGTCATTAAAAGCGCAAAAAAAAAAAGATTAATTAGGTTAGGTTAGATTAGGTTTTGAGGTTAGTTATCCGTATTTTTAAAAAGAGTGCCTATTTATTCTGTCATAGATTTGCAGTAGTATGAGCGAACGATGTTGGCGATATGTGGTTGTATACTGAGATTAATGTTCCCACTTTTCTTGTTTATAATATCTATGATCCTCACCACAGGGCACAAACAGAACGATCGAGTGATTTTAAAGATGGCGAACAGTTCCCAAAGCAGTGAGTTAGGTAGGCGATGGTACCGGCCGCGGCACTTGAGTGGCAATTCAGCCATTATGGAAATAATGTCTATTTAAAATGGATATTAGCATAACTGGGAAAATGTGTCTCTCGACGTGGGAAGGGGGAGATGCACTCAAAGCCCCTTGTGAAACGGGCTTAATGATTTTAGCGTAATTGGTCTGCGCGCCAAAAAATTCTCTTTTCTTTTTTCGCGCTCTTTTATTATTTTATTCGCTGGATCGCAGAGACGCGGAGGACGCAGCGCGATGAACGCAGATTATGACGTAACTATGATATTAAACATTTCTTCGTTATAAAAGCGTAGGAAATACTAAAATAATTAATATAACGTTCTCTAAAATATCTGTGTACACTGCCAGGGAACATTACTCCATCTTCCCGTTGTCAACTGTGGTTAGAGGTGCATAAATGTGGAGATAATCTTCTTTACCCAGTGAGCGGGCTGCCTATTGCTACTGTAGGGCTTTTATTTAATATTATTCCAAAGAACGGTAAACTGCTGATAGCAATCTAATATTTAAACCCGCTCATTAAGGTAATGGAGGGTATAAGATAGAATTTGGGCGGAGACGGAGGGGGTTCAAAATAATTAATTGCATTATTGACTCACCTTCTTTGTTGTAACTCATCCAGTTTGAAATTTCTTGCTCTAGAATCAGAAATAATGAATTGCTCATCCTCAATCAACACTTTATTTAATTAATTATGGGTACCCACCATTCTCCACTGTCCAGAATCTTGGGACTTGTTAACTCAAGCCAGGGTCTTGAAATTTTTGGTGCCAGTCTAAATGATTTTGTCAGTATTTACAGAAATATCTAATTCTCTACACCTCCCTATCACACAACGTCCCGGCGTGACCCTAGCCAAATATGGGAACCCTAAACTTGTTACTTTTTAACACTGAGCGAGATAATATAAGGTTGTCTCTATTTTTTTATGAGCTTTCAAAGTGAACTTGGGAAAAACGTGTACCCGTGACGTCACGAGTCATAATTCAGTGCAATTCGCAATTCGAATGGCAGTAACAGATACTGCCGCGTCTATAATATTTTCAACATTTTGACATCTTATATCTTCGGTATTAGTCGGTATTTTCCAAAAATATAAAACTTCTGTCTTCAAAATGCCCTAATTAACATGATACATTTGTAAATAACACGAAATTCCGTTGTAGGAGACAATCTCAATGCATGCTTCTTTGTTTGTTTTGTATTTTTTAGATGTTTATAGGTATATTATCAAAGAAGCCCTTTATCAGACCATAATTTTTTTAAAAAGCTATGCATTGAGTTATATCATTTTTCCTCTCCAATGTCATTCGGTCAGAGTAGGAAGTCAAACATAACCTCTTATTTGAATCTGATAGGAATATTTTATTCTAAATATACTTCAAGATATCCAGAAAACCATTTTGGACTGAAAGTGAGAGTGCTTCTATCACGACACTCCCTTGAAGAGTCATGGCGAACTCAGTGGCAGACCACGGACGTGAAAAACAAGCACCTTATAGTAGACCCTACTATTAAATTACCAGAGTTCTCGCTCCCTCGGAAGACGTGGACCTCATTAAACCGCATCCGGTGCAGTCACAGCCATTGTGCGTATATGATGCATAAATGGGGCCTAAAGGATCCCGAACATTGTGAATCTGGACATATTCAAACAACAGAATGCCCCCCTCATCAGTTTCCCTATGGCACATCTGTGCCGAACCAAGTGACTCCCGATGCCGTCGACTAGCGATGGTCAAGACTCATTTTGTTAAGAGCGGGAGTCATGGTACCAGCTCAATATGTTTTCATGATTCAAAAGTACCACCCAATTGAACGACGGCTCATTTACGAGCCGGCATATATTAAGAGGCGGGTGTGGTTCTCATGACTCCCAGCTCATACGACTCCCAACTCCCAACTCTCAGCGTATAGGTGTATGTACATAACGTCCAGATGCCCCACTGTTAGGTGCCGTTCGCGTACTGTACAGTACAGTGCCTACACACATGTAAATGCTGTAATTATTCTTATCTTAACACACGAATGTGTGAATCTCAGACGACAAAAGGCATGGTTTAAGATGCATCATGCCGTCAAACATTGCAATAATTTAGCCATATGAAACTTAGACACGTATACGATGATTTTATGTAATCAAATTTGAACAAAATACCTATCAAATTACAACAGAATACTATCAAACATCTGAGATGTGTTTATATTTTGTCAAAAAGAGTCACAGTTCAATTGAGCCGTGGTACGGTTTACCAGGAGTCGCACGCTCACGGCTCATCAAAATGAACCGGCACAAATGAACGGCTCGTTCAGAACAACTTATCGCTACCGTCGACTGGCAGAATAACCTCAGCATTTCACTATGACCTCCACCAACTCTCCTCCACCATACAAAGAAAAAAGAATTTTAAAATCGATGAAGCCATACTAATGATTTTTTTTTGTTTAATTTTATAAAATTTCTAGAATTTGTTGCCATACTGTGTAGTTGACACTACCTCCATGGTTATTTTACGTCTGCTTTATTCACACGGCAACACTTTCGGGTGTTAATTGCCTGTTTTCAAAAAGCGCTTTTTTTTCGACGAAAAAGTGAAAAGCTTTGTAGACTGTTTTTTCCTTTTAATTATATAATTTGAATACATTTCGCCCCCAAAAGCCGGGTTTTTTAATGCACGGCTTTGATGTCTCTAGAAGTGTTTTTTATTTCCACTTTTCGGGGTTTATTTTCGCCGGAATGGACTTTTTATTTTTAAATAGCGCGAATTATTGGAAGTTTTTTTCAGTTCATTGTATCGGACAAATGTAGTGAATTAATTTTGAAAGAAAATAAGGCGCTCCCTATTTTTAGATTCGCTAGGTATACTTGGAAAAACATTGAATCTCTAATGTACAGACCAGAGTCTCTCAAACTTGTGTGACTCGCCGCCACCTTAATTCCGCCAATTTAATTATGGCTTTCTTCAAAAATTCCACGATATCAGATGGTATTATTAAATAATAAGAAGTCCCCCAATTGTATTTATTGTAAAGCGAGGTAGATATTCGCAGTACCATCATGGTGAAAGACAATCGTTTATGTAGTATCTTAGTGTCGATTACTTCACACAGATGGCACTGTCGGCAATTCGGTATATTAGCGATATCTGAGAACCTTTCCGACAGTTTATTACGATTGTATAGAAAGGAGCTTAGCTTCCTGGATCTCCAAATCGTTTATACAGAAATTCAGTAAATCATGTAATTTGTTAATAAATAAACAAGCGTTGTTGTAAATTAAGTTTTATTTATTACTAGCTGATGTGTACCCGGCCTTGCTCGGGATTTTTTTTTTAATAAACTTATGAAGTTGTGAATTCTTGCCTGTCATTAGGGTGCCATCATTGATTTGACAGCGAAGGTAACTATCTTCAAATAAAGAAACATTCATTTGAACATTTTATTTATATAATAAGTAGGTACCTACTCGAGTTTTCCATTTTGAAAATATTCTACCCAAAAAACCTTCTTCTTTTGAATATGCAATCTGTGGCTAACCAGAGTATTATGTCTATGGGCTAACATAGATAAAACATGGCGGGTTTAATGTTTTTTCATACTAATTTTAAAATGCTATAGCGACAGTTTTACACATTGGATTTCATTCTAACTAATTTCTAAACCTTTCCGGCACTAATATAAACAAACTGTGCTATTTTCAGTGAAACCGGTCCAGTGATATTCGAGAACATCGAGGACAAATAAACAAACAAACTTATATTGATTTTTATATATATATATAGTTTAATAGATAATTTTTTTGAAACATAACGTTGCTTGAAATGGTACTCCCAACTGTCCGAAACCAGTGGGACTATGGTTTTCCTAATTATTGGTATGTTGTGAGACTGAAGGGAATGGGGAAGGGACGGAGATGGGGAATAGGAAGGTTGAGAAGTACCTACGTACTTGCTGTATTATAAACACGCTTTTCTGTTCACGTTTTACAAGTCATAATAATTGTAAACCTATTACCCTCCCATTGCGCTGTAACTAGCTACTTATATAGTATCTACTCACTTACTTATTTTATGCTCATGTTATTATATTATGTACTAAACTACTTGTATAACACTTTTGTACAACCTGCAGTTATAATGTAACCACAAGTAAAACTGTTATTCATTACGCTGTAACTACTTACTTATATTGTACCTACTTACTTCTTACATTATTATTGTATGTACTATATTATTATACTCTGCATAACTATGTGATAAATGTATCAACATATAAAAACCTTATAGGCGTGAATAAATAAATAAATACCCGTCTATTCAGATGTGGCCATCAAACACGGCTAAAGCCATTTCAAGCGGCCATTTTATTCCGACTGGTGGTCTTTCACCAGGCCGATCTGGTGATTGGTCCTCATTGAAAAAATTAATATGGGTATAATGATGATTGGAATTATCTACCACTCTAGATATATGAAGAAAATCGAGCTCGTTTTCACGAAGCAAAAAAACGGATAATTTTTTTTTTTTTATGTAAATTAATTTAATATTTTCTATTTTTGACACTGACAATTCTAATACTGACAATTCACACTGACAATTCTAATATTGACAATTCTGATACTGACAATTGTGATACTGATAATCGTGATACTGACAATTCTGATACTGATATTTCTGATACTGACAATTCCGATACTGACAATTCTGATACTGACAATTCTTATACTGACAATTCTTATACTGACAATTGTGATACTGATAATCGTGATACTGACCATTCTGATACTGATATTTCTGATATTGACAATTCCGATGTTGACAATTCCGATACTGACAGTTCTGATACTGACAATTCTTATCCTGACAATTCTGATACTTATAATTATGATACCGACAATTCTGATACTGATAATTCTGATATTTACAATTGTGATACTGATAATCGTGATACTGACAATTCCGATACTGACAATTCTGATACTGATATTTCTGATACTGACAAATCCGATACTGACAATTCTGATACTGACATTTCTAATACTGACAATTCCGGCACTAACAATTTTGATAGTGACTATTCTGATATTGACAATTCTGATACTGACAATTCTCAGAATAAAAATTCGAATTGACAGTATCATAAAGAGAAATATTAAAAAGTGCGAACACAGCTACACTGAAGAGTGTAAAGCTTTAAAAGTTTGAAATAGTTTTAAAATCAGTAAATTAATTTATTCTAAAAATAATAGACGGAAAATGCAGTAAAAAAAACTATATCAACAAAAAATAAATAGTAATATTAATTTCGAGGATAGTAGGAACTTCAATAGTCCCGCGCAAAGCAGAAGAAAAGCTCTCATTTATAAATGCAAATGGGTGTCGAGGAATTATTAACTCGGCGACACCTTCCCCGTTAACTCTCTCACTGTCGCCGTTATGTCGTTATGACGTCCCTACACTACCTACCTAACGGATAACGGGAGATATGGACTGCAAATTCGGAATGCTGTTTTGCAAAACCAGGATTTCATTTAATCTTTTGAAATTCTTTCCGAAAAATACTTTCGTCACGTGATGTAAAAGACATTCCGGTACCATTTTTTAAATGCTAGTACCACACAAGAGTCCCATCTGCGTCAGGTACAATAATTGAGTTGACAGCGAAAATAACTATCTTCAAATAAAGAAACATTCATTAGAATATTTTATTTCATTCCAAACGTTTATCTTTTCAAAATATATCTAAATCATAAAGTTCTTAAGTACCTACTCGTGTTTTTCATTTTGAAAATATTCTACCCAAAAAACCATCTTCCTTCAAATATGCAATCTGTGGCTAACCAGAGTGTTATATCTATGGGCCAACCTAAATAAAACATGGCGGGTTCACTGTTTTTCATACTAATTTTAAAACGTTATAGCAACAGTTTTACATATTGGATTTCATTCAACTACTTTCCAAACCTTCCCGGCACAAATAAGAACAAACTGTGCTATTTTCAGCGACACGGGTCCAGTAATTTTCGAGAACATCGAGGACAAACAAACAAACTTACATTGATTTTTTTATATATATAGATTTTCAGTCCCAGGTATTATGTAAGTAAATATTTTTTGATATTTTGCCGTATTGCTCCTCGGGACAAGGAGATCCTTTTTGGTGACTTCTAGAAATATATTTATAATCGATTATTTAGATTTTCTAGGATTTTGTGCTGTCCTTCACCTTGACTAATCCGATTATGGTCTAGAAGTGGGAACCTACTTTTTTTTGTTTGTCCCTCTCAAAAAAAATCTTCTTTTCCATCAAGCCTATTTGAATTATTGTTAAAATGGACGAAAATTCAGGAAAATGTTTTTGTTTTTTTTTCTGCTGCGTATTTCTTCAATTCGGTAAACTGTACACATTTAAAATGTTTAAAACGCCGCCGAGGCGCTCGCTTCGCGCTTTTTGTGAATGCATTAATACTAATGGGAGGCTCCACCCCCAACCTCCCTCCGACACCAACCCCCGACACCCAGCCAACCAACCCCGGGTGACTTGGAGATGAGAGGCAGGGGTGGAGTACAGATACCTCTGTAGGTATGTCACGCGAGCTTCGCTAAGTGACTTTCACACGAGCTGGCGGCCCAATACTAAAAAAGGTATGGCGTCGAAAGGTTCGACCATCCGGTAGTCTCCTAAAGTAAATCGTACCAACTTTAAGTACGTCATAGCCAAATTAGAACAGTTTAAGAATTTGCGGTTTGATCGTTTTTAATATCGATCATTTTCAGAGCGACGATCCTTAAATTTTCGAAAATTTTTAACAGTATGCATCATTTGGGAAAATACCTCATTGGTTCAACGTCTTACGTCATGCCTTGTTCACAAGGGTTGAGAAAGAGGGATGGGGTGGTTGTAAAAATCTCACTTAGACAGTGACCTTCCTCTTGTTTTGAAGGTCAAGTGTGCAAAATTTCACCAAGCTCGGAATAAAACCGTATATTTGTATAAAAAACAAACACACCCACAGATTCTCTTCTTTACAAGCTAGCTGAAGTACTCGATGTTGCCCGGAGTTATGAATGGTTTGGTATTGAGGTTGTGATGTGTTACCCCTACCCCTACTCCTAACCCAACGTCTACCCAGTCATTTTCCTCTAATTTTGAACGTCAAGTGTGCAAAATTTCATCAAGAAGTACTTAAATTCTGCTTTAAGGGGTAGGAAAACGGGATGGGGGTAGGCATCGAAATCTAATGTATTCAGTGACTTTCCTCTTGACCTTCGTGTTGAAGGTCAAGTGTGCAAAATTTCACCAAGCTCGGAATAAAACCGTATATTTGTATAAAAAACAAACACACCCACAGATTCTCTTCTTTATATACTCGCTGAAGTACTCGACGTTGCCCGGGGGTAATGAATGGTTTGTAGTAAAGTATTGAGGTTGTCATGTGTTACCCCTACCCCTATTTCTAACCCAACGTCTACCCAGCCATTTACCTCTGTTTTTAAACGTCAAGTATGCAAAATTTCATCAAGTATCAAAATTCTGCTTTAAGTGGTGGAAAAAGGGGATGGGGGTAGGCTTTATAGGTGTATTATTTCCCCTTTTCCCCACCTTCCTCTCCTCCTTCTCCTTCCCCTCCCCAATACCTTCAGCCTCACAACATTCCCCAATTGGGAATGCCATAGTCTCACTGGCTCCAGACGGTTGGGAGCAGTTTGGGACTCTTGTGCGGTATTCATATAAAAAAAAAAATACAGTGACCTTCCTCTTGTGTTGACGGCTAAGTGTGCAAAATTTCATCAAGCTAGGAATAAAACTGTAGATTTGTATACAAAACAAACACACCTTCCGGGACATTCTTATTTATATAATAGAAGATAGATAGAAGAAGAAGAAGATATAATAATAAGAAGAAGAAGATACATGAAAGAAGATAGAATAAGAAGAAAAAGATAGATAGAAGAAGAGAGATAATGCATTTAATGTAGTCAAACTATTTACAATGACGCAACCACGAAACAATAAAATTTTATTAAAATTGCTTTATTAAAAATAGTCCACAGCGACATTTTTGAATACAGGTCAAGGTTTACTGACAGGTCATTACTTCTTCTTCATCATCTTGGCTTTTTTCTTCGGGGGTTCCATCCCGCTCTGGAACTCCCCAATCAGCATCCTGTGGTCCCTGCTGGCCGACTTGGCGGAGGGCGCCTTCGTCCGCGGCCCTTTATACTTGTCCTCCGCCTTCCGCTTCAGGTCCGACTCCTTGCGGTTGGTCGGCCTGGGCGCGCTCTTGGCGATCTTCTTGGGCGGGTCGCGCAGCGCGAGCGCGCGCGCCATGTGCCCGACGTGCAGCACGCGCCGGTCGAAGGCGGCGCGCGCCTCGCGCGGGTACGTCGAGTAGAATCTCAGCCACGAGGTGAACGCTTAAAAAAAAAAAAAATTAAACCCGGAGTAAACATTGGTGGACGACCATCCCAAGGTATACTGCTTAAAGGCCTTGTAGGTATTGCGACGTGGGGCCATATACAGATATGGATTGCAATCGCGCACAGTTTTCAATCCTGCTAGATCCGCGCAAGATTTTTTCGAATCCCGCGGGATCGGATTTTCGATATACAGTTTATTATATACTTTATACCCTAACTTAATCTTTAATATAATGAGAGTATTTGACGTTCGGCAGATTTACGCTAAAACAATCCTCACTCACCTTTATTCAAACAAAAGTAAATACTATGATAAAAGACTAAACACTCGTATTACTAGAAATACCAACAAAGATTTACTCAATTCCTGTAATTCATACTACTTTTGGGCAACGGAATTTTAGGTACTTTGCGATAAGAATTTACAACATTCTTCCGGTTGGCATAAAAAATCTGATTCGCAAAAAATATTCAAACACAATGTAAAAAAAATGGATTAAAAGTAATGATAGGGCATTTACCGGTCACTCACCCAAATTCGAAATCATTGATTCAACGATTTACGAAGCGTATCTCAATATAAGTGTATATTCATAGGTATTTTAAAATTATAAAATAATTTACAAAATTACTGCCTCAACACAGGCTAGCCTAGTGAGGCGGGTTATGTGAAACTTCAACTATAACTGATATTATATTATTTTCTATTTTACTTTATAAACCACTGTACACTTACATTATTATATTATACATGTCTTTTAGTTATAGTTAAATTTAATTACAATAAAGATATTATTATTATTATTATTATTTACTAATAAAAACATTACTTGTTTGCGTTTAACCATAAATACATTTAATTAATAAATATCGTAGTAACACTATGCTTACGAAAAAATAATAATAAAAAAAAATTAACCACTCGCTAACCTTGTATCACATTATTAAAAACTTCCCAACTTTTCGAATGATCAATCTGAGTCACCGATCAGCCAAGTGTTTTGTTATGTATTCGTTCGGTTTGCCTGTTTCCGAGCATTTTTCATACTAAATTATCTATGGATGTGCCCTCCCACCATAAAATAGTGTCCGCCCACTTTGATACACAATAAAATAGTAGCCAGCCATTTTTATGACAGTTAAGTGACATCAAAGTAAAAACTTTCAATGTAAAATTAAAATTGATGAGTTAATAATGTATTTTTTTATGAATAACATATCATTTGTTTTAAAACTAATACAGAAACTAACATTTTATACTTCATAGATGTGTGTGTTAAAAATATGTTGAAAGTAAAGTGTTAGCTTGACTTTTGATAATGCCGCAAAGTACATTGTTCATTTCGTACATTTAACGTTTCTCGATGAGTAAAAAAACAAGACAAAACAACGTACCTTATAATTAGTTTAATAAAGTGGGTTTTCTTCAGTTTTATTTAAAACACGCAGAAAACATGACTTGACATTAAAAAAAAAGGAAATAAATCTTTGGCATTCAATATTTGAATCGCGTAAAAAAGATCGTACACCAGTAATGACATTTGTTCACCCTGTTGACACTTTTTATAACTAGTATTCTGCTGAAGGGAATTTAATAAAAAAAATCGATATCCTAAATTGATCGTAAATTTAATCGAGAATTTCGTTGGGAAGAGCGAATTTGTGGATTTGAACAGTGTTGAGGCAAAATGTCGGCGCAACAGTTGCGCAGTAGGGTTTATTAACATGTTAACAAATAATAACAACAATTATTATAAATTGATATAAATAACATCTCAGTAAAAAAAGGATCATTGCTGGAAATGAGATCTTAAGAAAAAGAGATCACATAAAAAAAAAATTCGGTTTAAAAATAGATAGTTAGTTACCTTTGCTACCCTTCAGTCGCAGTTCTTTATCCTTCTCCACTAGTTCCTCGAAGGTCAGCTGCAGGTCCGCAGCCCCGGCCTGCGCAGCCGGGGGGCCCCCCCGCGGGGCTCCGCGGCTTCCCTGCTCCGGGGCGGCCAGCGCTGCTAGGCACACTTCCATCTCTTCCTGGTGCAGTCTGGGGAGAACACAAATAATATTTATTATAGTTTCAAAATTACCAGTGTTGGCCGTTTTTCCAACCCTAGACAAGGAAACTTTAGGGAAACCCAGTGTACAGAAAGGGTTCCTAAAGTAAATGGCAGATGCGCTAAATAAACAACGGTGCCATACCTGATTCTTCTCTCTTCAAGCTGCCTGACGAAGAGAACTTCACTGGGAAGAAGCATCATGATGGCCGTCCCAACATTACCAGCTCTGGCCGTTCTTCCAACCCTGGATAAGGAACAAACACAATTAACCGTTAAACCACTTATACAATTGAATAGTCACAGAGTGAGATGAGCAATTGTAACATCTTAGTTTTGGCCAATCTACATAGATGGCATTAGTAACAACTGTTGGTAAATTAGTTAGGTAGCTTCATTGTTGGAAGCTCCCAAGGTCACCTTCAGATCGAATACTACCCAGGTTAAGAAAAGAGATTGGCTTCCTGGCTCTCCAATCCTGTATTATATTTTGAGAATCTTTGTTAATAAACGACAAAGTGTTTTGTTGTAAGAGAAGTTTCATTTATAACGAGGATGAAATACAATAGGCAATGAACCATTATTAGATATATTTACCTGTGCACGTAATCTGTAGCGCTGATTGGTCCTGTATACTGCACTATGCAATCCACGTGGGGCAGGTCGAGACCACGTGCCGCCACATCCTGACAACAAAATAAAGTCAAATTTTATTATTATGTACGATTATTTACAATATTATTTTTATTCTACAATTTTTGTCTCTTCTTTCCCATCTCCTTCCCTCTCCACTTCCTCCAGCCTCACCATATACCCCGGTTGGGGATTCCATTGTTCCACTGGCTTTGGACAGATGGGATTGTTGTGTGGTATTCACATAAAAAAGTGAGTCCATATTGTAAGAAATTCCCAAAAACGTCTAAAATATAAAAATAGTCGAAGCTTTGCTTCAAACTGAATTAATAATTTAACCCTTACCACTCCTTTGTCGGGTGCCAGCCGACATCACTATTTGTACGCTACAACTCAGTTGTCGGCTGGCGGCCGACAAGATAAAACGTGCCCGCGCGGTGTATTTTCGCCCGCAAAACTTGACACGTGACGTTGTTTCTTGTGATTATTCGACAAAAAAACATTTAAATTCACGTTTTAATAAGATTTTTATTGTTTTCCGTTTTTGTTTTACTATAAAATAACCTTTTTGTAACTGCCTATCAATAAATTAATATTTTGACACTATTTAAATTAGAGTTGGCTGACAACAAATATTAAAAAAATAATGGAATGATAAGGGTTAAACATGAAAGCATTTAACGTTTGCAAAAATATATTACAAAACATTATTTCCTATCATTTTTAAGCTCGAAATTTGAACAGCGCTTTTGGACGAACAGACCGCTTCGCATGTTTCCTTGTACAAAGTGATAGAATGCTAAAGAAAAAAATCCCTGAACTTTGGATCAAAATTTTCGTTAATTTTGGGGGTACCACCCTTAAAAATTCGTCGTTGTTTTGTAATTAGTCAGAATTACGTTTGTTTGGTGAGGATTTAAAAAAAAAATTGTGGTAAAAAAGAGGGGTAAATTTTTTCACTATCGTCCCCGACTTCTGCCCATATAAATACTAACATTAATACGAAAAAGTGTTCCGTGCGTTATTATAAAATTAAAGTAGCAGACTATTAATGGAATATGCTGTAAAATTCATAGGAAAACCAATTGCGTGTTTCGAGTGGAACAATAATTTTGTGGATTCACGTACAGATTAATCATTAGGTTAAGACCGGCATTGTGTTCCGAATGCACTCATAAAATGCGAGTTGCGGACTCACAACCTTACGAAAATTTAAGGAAACCATTCTCGTGTTGCGAGTGCAGCTAAAATTCTAATCACTATGTACCTTTGTTACTTAATTTTATTACTGCACTATCGGTTTCGACACATCCGTGTCATTCACTAGCGTTTTAATGTGAATGACACAGATGTGTCGAAACCTATAGTGCAGTAACAAAAGTACATTGTGATTAAAACTTTTAGGATCGGGACAGGATATGCTCTCGATAAATTTTATACTCGTGCATTAATTTATGGTCGTACGTATTACTTCGGTTCGATATTTTGAAAGGGTATTGTGAAGAATGTCAATATTGTGAAATTATGCGTTATATTGCGCACAAATACGGGGAATTGGAGAATTTATCCTAAGATTGGTCCTGCATGCGGGTAAATAAAAAAAAATCGGTTTGTCGGGTTGGTCTTGATGGTATGTGAATGTTTGTAATTTAACCTTATGGACTCACGTAATTGAGGACATCTGTAAAGACTCAGTATAAATAAATAAATAATACGGGCAGATTCACATATAATTTAAAAGCAAACTCGTGTTTTTGGTTACGGCAAAGACCCTCGACGGTATTTCAGACGAATTATAGCTTAAATCGTCGATTAACTAAAATGTTGCGCAATACTTTTACGTGAATTTAACTGGTATTAAGAGGAACGGCTGCGTTGCCTGTTTCATACATAACTTAATTTTGGATTTGGGGCCAAAGTACCCATCAAAACTGATTAATACATTTTTTTTCATTAAAGGTTTAGTAAATATCTAGTACGGATGAGAAGTATTTTTTATTTATTTTTGTTTTAAATTATGGGCCATGAAAAAAAAATTATAATTTTAGAGGCAAATAAAATGACTTGAAAAAAATCGTATTTGCTATGTAAATATGATTACGTAAATAAAAAATAAAAAAAACAAAAACAAAACATTTTTAAAAAATCTTCTTTTCGGGTCGATATTTTAAATTATGTACGGCAAATTTGTGTTCCAACGTAAATCGGTCGTTTTTAATTTAATTTAAAGTCCACAATAATGCTTATTTTAATATTTAAAAAAATTCATTATATTTTCAAAGCAGACGGGGTAAAACTTTTTTTTTACATCACCGTTAGCCCCCAAATAATTGTTAAAGGTGCCTCTAAAATCACGAAAAATCAATTCCTTCAATGGCCTATATTTCATAATGTAAAACAAAAATAAAAAAAATTACTTCTAATCCGTACTAGATATTTATTTACC
Source organism: Halesus radiatus (assembly GCA_022606495.2). Taxonomy (NCBI): domain Eukaryota; kingdom Metazoa; phylum Arthropoda; class Insecta; order Trichoptera; family Limnephilidae; genus Halesus; species Halesus radiatus. Next base: position 76,165 of record JAHDVE020011167.1, read on the forward strand.
GATGATGAAAAAAAGACCATTAGATTTAGGTGAGTATTTTGGCCTCAAATTCAAAATTAAGTTTTATATGAAATAGGCAGCACAGCCGTTCCTCTTAATGAAGGCCGTTAAACAGCGTATTAAATATAAAGCCGCATATCCCCAGTACGTCTAAAGGAAGCTCGTTTGATATCAACACCCAGTGGACATATACTTAAAGAATGTCGAGCATTTTCGTTTAGAAGATGAATCGTAGAAATAATAATATATATAGTAATAGTAATGTAGTACCATTGTTATCGGATGGCTGAATGGTCCGAGGCTAAATAATACGATCATCTGGATGCTGGATGAAATGGACCCATTTAGTTCTGGACACAATGAGACATTATATCTATCATAAGTAGTTCATCAAATCTGCTTCAGAGCCACTTGCTCATGGTCGACCGGTGATCTGAATCTAATGAAAATCAGATGCGGATTTGGAAATCATTAATAATATGAATTAAGTTGAAATTATACAATAGCACTGACGTCAGAATTAATAGATTTGCGTTAATCATCATTTCGGCGACTGGAGGCAAAAGTCACGAGACGCCCATTTTGGCAACAGCCTGGTTCACCGCCGTCCAAGTTTGTTTCGCGTGGTTTTGACGTCAGTAAGAAAATTACAAAATATTTAGAAAATGGTCGGGCGGGCGGTGTGCGTTTGTTTTGTATACAAATCTAGTTTTATTCCGAGCTTGATGAAATTTTGCACACTTGACTTTCGAAACAAGAGGTCACTGCTTACGTGAGATTTAAAAAAAAAACCACCCGCCATCCCCCTTCCCCACCCTTAAAGCCAGATTTTGGTACTTCTTGATGAAATTTTGCCCAATTGACGTTCAAAATAAGAGGAAAATTACTGGGTAGGGGTGGGGTTGGGTTAGTAAATTTTCTCCAAACCATTCGTAACACTGGGCAACACTGGTTACTTCAGCTAGTTTTTGTGAACAAACCGAAACTTGTTTCTTAATTGGCATTTTACTTAAATTGGCGACACGTCTAGCTTGCCCCCCTTATTTTGGGTTTCTTGCCCTTGCGTGATATCTCTATGTATTATTTGATCTGTGTACAACAAGGAACGCGAAATAAGTTTAAATTCTACAACAACAAGCGTTGAAAAGTGACGAAAAACGAACATGGCCAAAATCAAAATGCAATTCTATGCAACAGGGATTCCAGTAGAATTCTATAAGGAACCTTCGAAAAATATCGCCCAGGAAATATTAAATAGAATATCGCTAAAAAGGTGTTTCGTTGAGTCGTAATTTGGAACTACAAACTAATTCCCGATACACAAATTTTGTTATTATAGTCAAACTAAATTTTGTGTGACATTGAACCCGCGTGCGTTCCTCGGGTCAGCACTTAAAATGGTGTCAAACGTCAGTTTGTAAACTTCTCCTCTTGAGGATGCTGTGTGGAGGGTCTTTTTGAGGAGAGGAAGGAGTGAATCTGGGTCTTGAAGAGACCACACGCACACACACAAGGTGTCTGATATAGTGGTGGGCGAAGCGGGTCGGTTTAGTGAGCCGGATCACTAAATCAGCTCTCTGTAAAGACAATCTACATGAAAACTGGACGAAAAAATTATCGGGTAAGAGCGTCTTAAGGACGTCTTTAGGAGGGCCAAGGGAGCGAGGAAGAGGGCATGGTGTGGCGGGACGCGAACCGTCGTCCAATCGAGCCGGATCACCGAACCGGTACACTACAAAGAGCTGATTTAGTGATCCGGCTCACTAAACCGAGCCGCTTCGCCCACCACTAGTCTGATAAGGGAGCCACGATTCTTAATTTGGTAGGGGCATAATATTTAATTTGCTTCTATTTATTAAGTGTTTTGTATGAAATATTTACGTATGGAAGTTTTTTTTAAAGAAGAGTTTAATTTAATTTATTTGTTCTGATTGGTCATTAATACAGCTCATTTCAATGGGGAGGTTGTTGTAATTTTCATGGCTTGATAAATATAATGGTTTTTCATTAAGTTTTTTTTAAATTAGTTGTTATAAATAGATTTCCATTTCTCATAAGTTTGTAATATTTCCGATTTTCTATAAGATTTTTCTCTTGGTAAACTTAAATATCCTCAACATTGATACTGGAAATAGTAGTACAAGAACAAAGGCATAATATTCCATACTTTCATCAGAGTCTCAAACTTCTTTCAGTAAGATCAATTCTGTGGTATAAAATTATACTTCAGCACATTAATAACCCTATTAAATACAAATAGACTAGAGCACAATTACAATACTCGTCTCAATTTTAATCAAGGATTAATGGTTTCTAAGCATACAAAAAAATATGGACAAAGAACTTTAGTTCACATGATTCCTAGCTGTTTAAATATGTTACCTGTTGAACAGTTAATCAATACATTGAATACTTGGCTAGCTGAAAGAATCTGTTTGTATTAGATAATAAGGAAATCTTATTTTACGTACGATTTATTGCTGTAGAAATATTTTTGAGTAAGATTCTTGAGAAATATTTATGATTTAAGTTTGTTACGTGTGTTTTTTTAATGTTTTTATTTTATTTTATATAGATATACAAAGATATATTTTGTAACCTTAAATGTAAATTTTGAGTATTGAATAACAAGCTCCCGTCAGAAAAACTACAAAAAAAGTAGTTTTTCGGGACTTTGTATTTTTTTTTGTAAAATGTAAATATGTAGGTAATGTACAGGTATGTTTCTAAAATAAAATAATTTTATTCACTGTAAACGTTTGCCATTTTCGTAACTATCCGTTGTTATGTAACGAATTTGCTACTAAAAGACGCTTCTAGTTTCTCGTGCAAACGGCCGAAATCATGTATGGTTCAGGGCTCCACGACTGGAGCGACACTCCTTCCATCATCGGACCGTATAGAATTTACAGATAAAACATTGTAGTATTGCTTGCAAAGTCTATAAAGTATGCATTTTTTAGTGCTGATCCATTAGAAATTGTTTCGATCTTAATACGGCACTGTGCCCCGGCATTTCGGCGATGCCGACAAAGCGCCCCCGTAGCGCGAGCCGAAGGCGCGAGTTCGACTCCCGAATAAGTCCGCTGGCTCAACAGTAACACCACAAGATATACGAGTATACATACAGACATACACACTAGATAGGTTCCCTCCGCAGTGCCGTAGACCGTAACGTTATTTATATGCGAGAATGGGACCGATCGGGAGTTTGGAAGGCCGAACCAAATAATAAGTACAATATAATAAAACATATATAAAACTTATTTCCACTTTTATTTTATTTTACCGTAACCGGTTTCAGCTTGTTAAAGCCATCGTCAGACTGATACAAATTATTCTTAATCTACGGTTTACATACACAACATATGGGGGAGTAGGGGGGGAGAGACTACAAGGGATTTATTCTATTATTTGGGTTTTCTTTACATTTGTTACTAAGTCGTCTTTTACTGCCGACTTTTTAATTATTTTGATATTGTCTAATTATTTATTACGAGAGATTATCGTAAATATAAATAGAAAATTTGTGCGATAGGTAGCCAAAGCAGTTAAACCTCTCCAACGAAGCCCAAAAGCTTTGAAATATTAGTTACATTACAATTCGGAACACTTTTGAAAAGTTGCCAGGTTACCGAAATATTAATACAACTAATTATTCAAATGAAATATCACCGTATTTTATTGTATTTTATTTAGCTATTTTCGTTTTTTACAATTTGTAAAACAAGAAGAAATCACGTAAGAACAAATCTTAAAAGAAAGATTGTTGTGCCTCGTGAAAACGGGTCCGATTTGAAGTGAGGCTACACAAGGTTTTTAAATCAGATAACGTCACAATCGTTGACAAACTCTGCACAATACTCCGCAATTACGCCGCGATCGGACCGAATGACGTCTGGGGCATTTTAATTGCTTGTTTGTTTTTTTTAAATATTAATTTCACATGTAATTATTTTCCCTCAGGGCCTATGTCATCTTTTGGTATGCTGTGTGGAGGAAAGGAAGGAGTTAACCTGGGTCTTCGTCAAAGCTTACTAAAATATACGAATACTGAATTCTTCCAACACAGCCCATGTCGGCTTGTAGCTTTGTATATTGAAGGATGTATTATTAATCACTGGCACGAGGTGGGTACATCACACTCCACACTCCACACTCCACATAGCACATACTACAGGTCGACTGTCAGCACATACAACTAGATAGCATTCAACACTTTAACTGTACAAGACGAAGGACATCGATGGAAGACGTAGATAAAATAGAAGCAAGGGAAATGGGACATGAACCATTATTAGTAGACCTGAAAAATTGGGGATATTTTTGAGAGAAAAGTGATGTTATTTGTGAAATTCGCATATTTTGGAAAAATCCGCGAAATTTTTGGGAAAATTGGGTTATTTTTCGTTAAAAACGGTGTTTTTTTTTTGTAAAAAAAATGATTTTATTAATTTTTTGTTTTGAAAAAACGATAAAAGAATAAACGTTACTCGTCGTTTCGACATGAAGTTAGTTGCGTTTCATTTCATGGCTGTTCAAGCTTGTCAAAACCATAGACAAAGAAATATTAAGAACGTACAATATTACTTTTTTAATTTTATTTTAAAATACTAAAATATCGTGTAAAAAAACGAAAATTTTGTGTTATTTACCAGAAAATTGCGAATTTCGAGTGAAAATGGTGAAATTCGCGTAAGAATGGCGAATATCGCGTTATAGCGATCTCGGATCTCTAATATGCGAGCACAACGCGTGTCTCCGTCATCGTTAGAGTCTCGACAGTTATTTAGAAAATCACGGGGAATGGCTGAAGTGCCTTCTAACGTGAATTGAGACATTGCATTTTTTTTTAATTCTAGAAAAAAAAATAATAACTTTTCACCTACTTAAATACATGCATTACAATTTTACACATTTTAATTATTTTGTTCAGTTAATTTCAGGAAGAACAAATTTTTCATTTTAAAATTTCGTCTGGAAGGCAATTATATAAATTACCCCCTCGTAGCTAATGGATTGCTTGCCGTGTTGTATATGCATGGTGTGTAAATGGATGTAATCACGCTGTCGTGAGTGTGTGTGTACTTGTGGCGCAAATAAAATTTAAAAAAATATATTATACTAGTATGATTTATTATTGCCAACAGTTTTGTTTTCTCGTATAATTTTTAGGTGGACGTAAACTAGCTAAAGCAGAAATAGTTGATTTTTGTGCGGCGTTGTCACAGACTCTCTGAAATTCTTCCATTATAACATATCCACAATGACCACAATGCTACCGCCACCGCCATTGTTACCATGATTGGTAACAGACCTACGATACATTTCTGGCTAACTAATCGTTCAGTTTAGCCGCCATTTTGCTACGGTGATGCAGGGCCTTATTTAGGAGCTGTAGATCTCGAGACTGAAACTGTGGTGCGGGCCCTACCTGGGGGGCTCGTCCCAGGAATTAAAAAAAAAATTACATGTAAAAATCGCATTTCAGAGCAATTTTCTAACTAAAAAGAAATGTTTAAATTTTAATATTAAATTGTAAAAAATGCTACGTGAAATGATAAAAATAGAAGTACGTGAAATGATAAAAATAGAAGTACGTGAAATGATAAAAATAGAAGTACGTGAAATGATAAAAATAGAAGTACGTGAAATGATAAAAATGAAAATAATGACTGGTCAGTGGCTGAGTTGGCATCGCGTCTGGGTGTCACCTAGGCGTCGAGAGTTCGATTCTTAGAATTCTCCATCACGCCACAAGCAACATCTTGAGCTTAGTGTGATGGCAGTAGGAGATTTTCAAATATTGTCAGGGTATCCGGATGTGTTCTCTTCATTTAAAAAAAAAATTAACTCATTAAGGTATTCAACGAAGGAATAATGGTTCCTAAGCATACAAACAAATGTGGACAAAGAACTTTAGTTCACGTGATTTTTAGCTGTTTAAATATGTTAACCGCTGACATAAAATAATAAAAAAAAACTGTATTAAAACTAAACAATTAATAAATATATTGAAAACTTGGCTCGCTGAAAGAAGCCATTTGTATTAGATAATAAGGAAATATTATTTTATGTATGATTTGTTGCTGTCGTTTATGTTTTTATTTTTTTAATATATTTTTGTAGAAATATTTATGTTTTAAGTTTGTTACATGTGTTTTTCGTTTTTATTTTATATACATATTTTGTAACCTTATCTGTAAAGTTTTGAATAACAAGTTCCCGTTAGAAAAACTACAAAAAAGTAGTTTATCCGGACTCTTTACATTGTATTTATTCTTTTGTAAAATGTAAATAAAAAAAATAAAAATAACTATAATATTAAAAAATAACAAAAAAATAACATTTGTTCCCAAATTTGTAAAAATCAGTGTTATATATTTTTTTAATAATTTGAAATAAAATGCATAGTCGATTTGTCGGAGTTAGTATTGATTTAATTATTTGGTTGATATTATTACCTTAACTGTGAAATAGTACGAAAATTTGTTTATTTAGTTTGCACCAACATTGCATATTATTCTTGATGGGTAAAACAGGTTTCATGAAGTGATATAAAATTTAATTTTAAAGGTAGACATTTTTATTTCACTCTTTTCAAAATTAAATTGATGGCCTGCGCGTAAATGCGGCCCTGCGGTGATGACGTCACGAGGAGTCCCACCGCTTCGGGTAACGAATAGCCGATTTTACCAGACGAATATTAATATGATAATGGATTGTGTTTTTTTTATGTACCTACCAACGTATCACGCATCCCAATTTTTTTTTGCGAGTTCCAACTATCTTAGGCACAGATAATAGAAAAAAATAAAGATATGGCATGAAAGTGTGCCGACTGCCTCCGAGCTACGTCCAAACTGCACGGGCTATCAAAGCTGCACAACCAAAAGTTAGGCGATTGGTGTGTAGGTAGAAACAAAGGCGGGGCGCGTAGATGCGATTTGCAGTAGTATAGGCGAACGATATTGGTGACACGCGTTGTTTCATACTTAAAATGGTGCATGGTTTATGTCCTTTGATTTCATTATTTATGTTCCGGAGCTAGTGGGACTATGGCATCTCCAATGAGGAACTCCAGTGAAAAATATTAAAGTTTAAAAAAAATCATATAGATCAGCAAACGCCGATTTAGAATATACAAGTCTTATTATATACTAGCTGAAGTGCCCGGCGTGGTCCGGGAGTTTTAAAGAAACCCCTACCGAGTAGTTTTTATCTTAATTTGAACGCCAAGTGTGCAAAATTCCGTCAAAAAGTACCTAAATTTGGTTTTAAGGCGATGCAATGGGAAGTAATGCAAAATCATGTGTTTTCAGTTTGAGAATTTGATGGCCTAGAAATATCATAGATGATTTAATTAAATACTGCAAATAGAATACACCTTGACCTTTGTATAACCGTTCATTTTTTTGTTGTCTTTTTATAAGCCTAGAAAAAAATAAAGTATCAGACATTAAAAAAATGTTTAAAGCCAAACTCTCCAACTTACGAACCCCTTTTCCGATGTTGTCCTATTGTTCATTGTGGTAAATTAAGTTTTTTAGAATATGACCGTAAAACATTTCAATAATTATGTCTGAGCTTTACAGAACAGAATAAAACAAGCATTTTGGTGATGGTTTTTTTCCGTAAATCAAAACATGCGGCCGATGTTTAGAGGGACTTTCAACCTTGTCGCCACCTGCATATCGCGTGATTTCGTTGGAATTTTAGCCGGTGGATGGCCATAAGCGCGGGAAAGGGGGATGGGAGTGGTTTTTCGAAATCTCATATAGACAGTGACCTTCCTCTTGTTTTGTAGGTCAAGTGTGCAATATTCCATCAAGCTAGAAATAAAACTGTAGATTTGTATACAAAACAAACACACAGCCCGGGACATTATTTATGTAATAGAGGAAGATAATTATGCGTAGAATTTATAAATAGTTATTTAAAAGTGAATAAAACATCTTATTATCAAAGCACGCTGTCATGTTGGTACCATTGCATTCGGATCATCTGACGTCACGGGTTTTCTATTTTGTTACTTGCTCGGGTACAATAATTGATTTGACAGCGAAAGTAACTATCTCCAAATAAAGAAACATTCAATCATTGAAGAAGATAATATTAACATAACCTAAATGAAAGATGAAACCGGATAAAAGGACAGAAACTAAAAATATTTCAATATTTCGGGTAGAACTTTGGAAACATCATAAAAATAGCTGCCAATAATATGAGATTAAACAATGGAAGATAATATTCACAAATCTTGAATTTGAGATATGATATCGATGAAGATGACACAAATTGAACTTGTCTCATTAGCTAAGTCGGTTGAGCGTTGCCCCGGATAGGCAGAGGACCTGGGTTCGAGTCCCAGATGCGACTGAAATATTTTTAGTTTCTGTCCCTTTGCCCGGTTTCATCTTTCATTTAGGTTATGCTAATATTATCTTCTTCAATGATTAAATATTACGATGAGGTTCTTAAATCTCAAAAATAAATAATAATTAAAAAAAGAAACATTCATTTGAACTAGGTTTTGCCTATTGCAGAGCTGCAATTGGTTATGAATAGTTGTGTATGTGTGTTTAAATGTGCATGAAGCAAGGAGTGTGTGTGTTGAAAATAATTTTCACAACGAATATTTGGAAAAATAATTCTACTCACCCTCCTACCCCTACTCCAACTCCTACTTCAACTCCTAGTCCAACTCCTACTCCAACTCCTACTCCAACTCCTACTCCAACTCCTACTCCAACTCCTACTCCAACTCCTACTCCAACTCCTACTCCTACTCCTACTCCAACTCCTACTCCAACTCCTACTCCAACTCCTACTCCAACTCCTCCTCCAACTCCTACTCCTACTCCAACTCCTACTCCAACTCCTACTCCAACTCCTACTCCAACTCCTACTCCAACTCCTACTCCAACTCCTACTCCAACTCCTACTCCAACTCCTACTCCAACTCCTACTCCAACCTCTACTCCAACTCCTACTCCAACTCCTACTCCAACTCCTACTCCAACTCCTACTCCAACTCCTACTCCAACTCCTACTCCAACTCCTACTCCAACTCCTACTCCAACTCCTACTCCAACTCCTACTCCAACTCCTCCTCCAACTCCTACTCCAACTCCTACTCCAACTCCTACTCCAACTCCTACTCCAACTCCTACTCCAACTCCTACTCCAACTCCTACTCCAACTCATATTCCAACTCCTACTCCAACTCCTACCCTAAATCTACCCAACTCCTACCCTACATCTACCCAACTCCTACCCTACATCTACCCAACTCCTACCCTACATCTACCCAACTCCTACCCTACATCTACCCAACTCCTACCCTACGACTACCACTATTAAGTATTTAAAGAAAATGAAAAGAAAAAAACTTTCAATGTTAGCTTTATCTCGACAAATGGGGCCTAGGAATTTGTTGCCAAATTTTTAATTTCCCAAATCTCGGTGCGTAGGTGGAGACGCTCAGTTTGATACCCATATCGGATAAACCTACCCCTACCCCTACCCCTACCCCTGCTCTTACCCCTATTCCTTCCCCAACCCCTACCCCACCCCTAGTGATTTTATTTTAACAAATGTGTTTTGCGTAATATTTTCCCTTAAAAATATGAGCCACATCTTGCAAAATGGGGCTTCGGAGCTAACTGCTAAGTTCAAGGGGAAAGTATAAAAACAGCGCTATATAAATTTTTTAAAAAATCAGAGAAAAAATTGTCGTTTTCTATCAATAAATGAATTTTTATCGGTTTTTGTCGTTCACCGAATTATTTGTTCCTTGTATATTTCAAATTAGTATTACAATATTAGTAAGGTAAGTATTAATAATGGCGCCGTGTAAAATCGCCTACGCATTAAAAAAAACTCGTAATTTTATTTCAAGAAATTCGTTCATTTTAAATATTATTAAACCTTCAAAGCATTTTTTCCATACTATTACGTTAGTTTGCTCTAAATACTTGGGTACCTACCTACCCGGAAATTAAATTCGAATGCTTTATTAGATAACATTCTCGCGTAGGTACTTTTGTATTTGCATACAATCTATGGAAAATTCTCTAAGAAAAATTATGCAATATGAGAGCGGGCGGGACGGAACGAAATGGCGCTTTTTTTATATTTCCCAACTGTCAAAAGTTTGAACGATTATTGTGGAAGTTTTTCCATGTGTTGTTGTATATGTCGCGATTTTCAAAACTTCCTACGTGGTTTTTAAAAGCGATTATCTCTTTAGTTAAGCTCTCCGATTCGTCTAAATAAAGGATTATGTAATTTCGAGGGAGACGGTAAAAGTAGAAGATAATTTTCCGCCGAGAGATCCGATTTTACCTTTTGTACGTAGTTTTTAAATATATACTCGGCGAGTCTATTATTTTTCTTTCACTGGCAACACGTAGGGTAAAAGATCGCTGGAAACTCGAATGAAACTCGAGCAGCGCCACACGGCGGGTAGGAAGATTGCGGTTGAAAATAGAACCGACTCGATTGGATTTGAATTTTTGCTTACTGATTTAAGGTTTGTTCTAGTTCTCGCCAATAGATGGAAACCGTAATCGTTCAATATCTTCGATACAAAATTTTCAGTAGTTTCCAGAGATTTTTTTAAGAATGCGAGTTTCGATCCGCGGCTAACTTCGGTTTGCTGAATTTGTTGCACGCCAAAATGAGCCTTGCGGTGTTTTAAACTCGGCGGGCGGTTAGGTCCACTTTCGCGAGACAGGCCGACGACACGGACCTTATCCGATTCTGAGCCTTATTTTCTTTGAAATTCGATATGCGGAAGGATGATTTTCGCCTGGCTGCGAAAGTCCGCTGCCCTTAAGCTAAAATGAACCTTGAGGTGTTTTAAATGGATAGGGCACCAAGGTCGCTTTCGGCCGGCCAGGTTTGGTCTGAAAATCAAAAAGTTAGAACAATACTATATATATATTTTATTGCATTCCAAACGTTTATTTTTTCAAAATATATCTAAATCATAAAATTCTTAAGTAGGTACCACCACCTACTTGTGTTTTCCATGTTGAAAATATTCTACGCAAAAAAACCTTCTTCTTTTGAATATGTATGCAATCTGTGGCTAACCAGAGTGTTATATCTATGGGTTAACCTAAATAAAACATGGCGGGTTCAATGTTTTTCATACTAATTTTAAAGCGTTATAGCAACAGTTTTATATATTGGATTTCATTCAAACTACTTTCTAAACCTTCCCGGCACTAATAAAAACAAACTGTGCTATTTTCAGCGAAACCTGTAGTGATGGACACCGAGGACAAACAAACAAACTTACATTGATTTTTATATATAGAATATATTTTTTGAGGTGATGTTAATATAGAGTCTACGTTCCTCGCAAAATCAGTGTAGAACATTGCTTCCGCGTGTGAAGTAGGAAGGAGGGTGAGGCGGCTGTCGATGTCGCACGAATCTTTCCGACCGCGAAAAAACTCAAGGAACGGAGTTGCCGCCCGCACGGCTGGCCGCTGGCCATCGCGGCCCGGAGCATTTGAGTTAAGGGCGTGTCTACTTCATTTGCACCTTGAGTTTTTTTTAACATTAAAAAAGCCTATTACACGAATATTGATTATTGTGAAAACCGATGAAAGGTTACAACATTGTTTTTCCGTCTTTTCCAGAACGACATGTCCAGTCTTGTAGGCATTTTGCAGTTATCATTGGAGATCTATACCCGGATGTGTTATCTATATGATGCCAATTGGCCGCACGCTGTTGCTCATATTTCCAATGGTCATGCTGATGTTTACTCCATTTGTAGACCTCAATATAAACTCCGACATTTAAAATATTAAAATTCTTTACCATGACATAATTTTTAAAATACACCAACAGTTTCATAATAATTCGTTTATAAGCGAAACAAATCCACTCACAATAGACAACATTCCCATAGACAAGATTGTCATTGCATCGTCTACGGTCAATTTAAATTTTAAATAAGTAAAATTATGGAAGGCGATGGTTCTTAATTTAAATTTGGACACGGCGCGTCAAAGCGTGAAATGGATTTGAAAATCGAATGCACCGAATTAACCCCAAGTTAACAGTGTACAGTTCGACCGACTCATCTGTGCCGGTGGCTAATACGAACTGTTTTTTAAACTAAGTTCGTTTATTGCAGTATCCATGTAAGCATGAGAGGTGACATTTTTACTGGGTTTTCTCTCAATGGTGTTTATGTACAACCAAACGTAGTAAATAACTCAAAATGGCTCATTTATTATTGATTTAACAGATTGACCCTTCCGCCCCTATCATTTAGTCATCCGAATTAATTTGTTCGTTGATTTAAGAGGATGCGCTGCCTGTTTCATACATAACTAAATTTTGGATTTGAGGCCAAAATATCCATCTAAACTGAATGATATATTTTTTTAATTAAAGGTTTAGTAAATATCTAGTATGGATGAGAACCATTTTATTTATTTTTGTTTTAATTTATGAAGTATAGGACAAGAAAAAAAATCATAATTTTGGATACAACTGAAGGTTTATCGTATTTTAAAAAAAATATTATATTTGCTATGTAAATATGATTACGTAAAAAAAATATAAAAACAAAACATTTAAAGAAAAAGTTTTTCGGGTCGATATTTTAAATTATTTACGTCAAATTTGTGTTCCAACGTAAATTGGTCGTTTTTAATTTAATTTAAAGTCCACCATAATTCTTATTTTAATATTTAAAAAAATTATATTACGGGGTAAACGTTTTATTAAAATCATCGTTAGCCCCCAAATAATTGTTAAAGGTGCCTCTAAAATAGCGAAAAATCAATTTCTTTAATGGCCTGTATTTCATAATACAGGTCATTAAAGGTAACTAACTAACTAACCATCACGCTGTTTGTCGGCAAGGGTAGGCAGAGAGGACGGAGCGCCAAACAACTCGATCTTGGCACACACTTTTTGCTTCATTCACTTTCATACGTCTCATACATCCTCTTCTGTCATTCCGACTTCTGACATGGCCCGACTCAAGTATTTGATTCACTTGATCGTGCCACGTCTTCCTCGGACGTCCCCGGCTTCTTCTTCCATTCACATTCGCGTCATATATTCTCTTTACACTCCTCTCTTCGTTCATTCGCTCTACATGCCCAAACCATCTAAGCGTCCCTTTCTTAATCTTGCTCACTACGCTTACATCAGCCTTGCATTCTTTAAGAATCTCAACATTTTTCACACGATCATACATTTATTTTTATATGAATACCGCACAAGAGTCCCAACTGCTCCCAACCGTCTGGAGCCAGTGAGACTATTGCATTCCCAATTGGGGAATGTTGTGAGGCAGAAGGTATTGGGGGGGGGAAGGAGAAGGGAAGAGAAAGGTAGGGAAATACCTGGCTATTCAGATCTGGTCACCAAACACGGCTAAAAGCCATTTCAAGCAACGTTTCAATTCTGAATGGTGGTCTTTCACCACGGCGATACTGAGAGTATCTTCCACACATGGTTTTACTACACATTCGTCTCAGAGATCTCATTTCTACAGCATTTTGAAGGTAATCTTTGAATAGTTTGGCTTTAGGCGAGTAGTTAGTGTTTCCCTGCATGACAGCTTTCAGCATACCCCCGCGGGACATGGTGGTTGGGTTGGCGTGTCGGTATGTATCCCGGCGGTAAACGGTCGTAAATCAGTATTGTTGCAAATCGGATACCGCCATAACTCGAGCGTTTTGTCGGGAGGCACTCCATTATATTATTTATTATTAATATTGAATGCCTTCGTTTGTCTTGACGTCTGTATTTTATTTTACTTGTACAGGGTGTCCGGGAATCGATGATTCAATTTAATTCTTTATTCCTTTTAAAAAAATTAAAAAATTAACATTTTAAGGCAATTTTAAAGATTTATCAGATAAGACGAGATGTACAACATCCAAAATAATTACTGATAAAAAATAATAAAAAAAAGAAGGTAAAAAGCTTTATGTTTAAACGCAGCTTCATTGACGCTAAATATATCCATATCCGAAGTGATTCTATTTAACAGTAAGATTGCCCTCCCCACCGGCATGATCATTGGCAAGTTGGTCCTGCAGGCCGGGAGATAAAACAGTTTATGCTGTCAGTGATGGAGATAACCATCGGGAACATAGAAATGAATGCTCGCCATGATAGCTGAGTGTACATCCTATCACTCTATCATTTGTGTTAGCGTCTTGCAATATATCGTAAGGAATAAATACAGTTAGCTTTTTTTTTTATTTTTCAGTTTAACATTAAATTTAGTTTTGATAATTTAACTGCATCTCTTTATATGGTCTATAAATAATGTGTAATGATAGCCTGTCCTAAAAGAGAAAATAAATGTAAAAAAAAAAATAATAATAAATTCGTAGAATAGACGTAATATAAGAATAGGAAGTATGGTAATATTTGCACAGCGCCCCTGACGTGATTTCTCACAAAAGCGGCGCTATAGAAATGGTCCGATTATTATTATTATCTCTTCTGACCCGCAGATGGTTCATTCCGAGCATACCTAAGAGAAAGTCGGTAGGATAGAGCCACGGGTAGTAGCCATACTCCCTCAGATAGAGAAATCTCAAAAATTTCTTATGAACTCTCTCAAACATGAGGGAATACTTGACCTGATGTGGGCTCCAAACCACCGACCCACTCTTAAGCCTACTCCTTACTAATGAGTTATATAAAATCATGAGAACCCGAGTGTCTTTAAAATTCCTTGCAGTACGTAGGACGAAACCCAGCATTTTTATTGGAGTACTATCGAACACGATACCAAGATGCAATCTTTAGGTGCGATTTGCATGTTTTATTTAACTTTTAAAGAATTATATAGCCGTGTTGCGCTTCGTAATTCTTGAGTCGACGTTTCGGATGGACTTGCGGTGTCCATAATCAGAGTAAGCTTATTTGTGTAGCAATGATAAAATCTGTCGTTTTTTGGAAAAGGGAGACGAGTCAGTAAAAATGCGAAAGGAGTTCTATGTTGTTTGTACCATATTGCTATCATTCTGTTCTTATATCCTTTTGTCTGTAATTCAACTGATTCAAAATACCTTTTAGGTGTATAAATTGTTTATTTGATATTACTAAATTGTAATCTATTTGTCATATTCATAATATGTGTACGTAAATTGGGGTTGCATACCTAGTGAGGTGGGTTATACGTCAGCACCAATTAAATGTTAATATTTATACTAGCCGATGTGTGTCCGTTTTTTTTTTTGGAATAAAGTTATGAAGTTGTGAATTCTTGCTTGTCTTTTGGGTGCCATAATTGATTCGAAAGCGAAAGTAGTGCATTGTGGTGACTACTACTATCTCTAAACAAAGAAACATTCATTAATTGATAAACTAAAGTTTTTTTTTTTAAGACAAGATTTTTGTGCATAGCGCAAAGGGTAACAATTATTTTTATAAACAATAGTATTGAATGAAACACTAGTATGTATTGATTAACTTGACGGATTTGCGATAAGCCGACGTAGATCAACGGTAGAGCATCTGACCGGCAATCAGAAGGGTGCAGGTTCGAGTCCTGTCGGCGACATTTATCTTTTCTCGGAAGGTTTTTTCAATTTGGATGAGTGTTTCAGGCTAATAATTATTGTTTATAAAAATAAAGAAACATTCATTTGAACATTTTATTTCATTAAAAACATTTTTCTATCTAAATAATGAAGTTCTTAAGTAGGTTGTGTATGGAACAGGCAGCGCAGCCGTTCCTCTTAAGTGCTTAAAAAAAATGTTCTTCGTTACTATTCTCAGATATGAAAAAAAATGTAGAATGCAAAATCGGCTCCCCTGTAACGTTGACAAATATTGACTTGTCTCCCTTTTCCAAAACCAGGCAGAAATATGCGATACGTGATAATGGACACTACAGAACAGTAGTCCGAAAGGTTGTTTCAAGACAGTTGGTGTTTTTTTAGAGGTATACAAATTCAAAAAGAAAAAAAAAACACATTAAAATAATGTTAATGTCTTTGATATTGGCTTTATTTAATAGATATTTTTATGCCATTATTGTTTAAATATGATTTCGGGCATACGAATTCCACGGCTAGCTAGAATGAAGCGCGATCGTGAAGTTCAATTTTCGACAAGTTTATCGAGCAACTGGGGCCGTGTATCGACAATAACGCGGCGAATGTTGACTGCCAAATGGTCCAACGTCTCTGGTTTATCAGCATAGACTAGTGACTTCACATACCCCCAAAGAAAGTAATCTAATGGTGTGAGATCACACAATAGTGGAGGCCAGTTCACAGGTGTTTTAAAAGTTGTTTAAAAACTAAACCTCTAAAAAAAAACACCCTATACTATTAATAAAATTATTACATAAGTAACAAATGAAAACTATTCATAATATTTAACTAAAAAAAAGAATAAAATTCTAAGTGTGTTCACTGTACACTGAGTGTACAGCGCCTGAACTCGAGGCATTTTCTAGCACAGTAAGAGGTCAAGGATTTGCTCACAGATGGCGTGAATTAACATATTAAAAAAAATGGTTTTAGCAAGTAACGCTTTTAAATATTGAGGTGAATTGTTTGTTGGCGGTAAGGGTTTTTACTGTAGGTTTAAATCAGAAGTCCTTTAATGTAATTGTAAAACAAACAAAACGTTATTGTAAAACTTGGACGTGACGTTTGACTCGTCACTTAATTTCAATAAACATATAGATACTATTTCACAAATTGCTTTAAGATAGCAGAATTAACAACAACATTATATAAATCGAATGTGGAAAGTATTTTGGAATACGCATTCACTATTTGGTCTCCTAATTACGAGATTCATAATTACGGTATCGAATCCATACAAAAAAAAATTAACCCGTGTGATTGCATATCGTGAAGGTTTATCTGATCAATTTGGAACGCATAATGATCGAATTTCGCAATATAAACTACAATATTTGTCAGTCAGACGTAAACTTTCTGATGTATACCTTTTGTACAAAATTATACATGCATCAATTGATACACCAAACATTTTATCACAAATCAACATCAATACACCAACAAGAAAATCAACAAGGACGAAAAAAGACATTTTTATATTAAAACCTATCATGCAAATAAAGGATATTTCTACTCTTTACCGCGGATACAATACTATACACTGCTCTAATAATGAAATAGACATTTTTAATGACACAATTAATCAATTTAAAAGAAAAGTTTCACCATTAATATCAAACTGATTACCTCCTTATAATATGTTTTCGATCTTTCACTTGTTTGTCATTTGCTTTAGTATCATTTTTCCCAGATAATAATTGTTGTTTATTGTACTTATTAATTATTATTACTTTTTAAACATTCATGTATGTAAGTTTTGCGGATATTTTCTGTTTTATGTACAAAAATAAAATAAATAACACTAAAATGTACTTTTTTGAAAGAATTGAGTTATAAACTAACTACAATTTATTTTATTTCATATTCTGCGTGCACACCCGCCAACAAACAATTCATTTTAATATATAAAAAAACTTTACGTGCTAAAAGCGTTTATTTTTTTTTTATTTAAACTAGCGCCATCTGCGAGCGCGTATCACGTTTCATTATAAAGAGTTTTATAGGGTTATGATGGCTTTCATGTTAGGGTTCTTGATACCCCCAAAAAATAAAGCAACATAATCCTAGCAATTCGCACGGCACAAGTTCATACAGTTTGTCTATACTATACCTTTGGCGCTTTGGCCGCACGCTACAGACGGTACAGACGGTGCAGACGCCGCAGTTCCCGGTAAAATCGCAGCGGCAGAGATCATATCCCCCGCCGCGTCGATTCGCTATTGACTAATTTATAGTTTTAATTTATATTGATTATTTTGTTTAAGGTCGTTTATCGGCGGCACGCCATCTGTGGCCATATTTTGGCGTGTTCCTCGCGTATATATTAATAAGATCTGCACGCCATATCACTGTTATTATTATTACTCGAGAAGGGATTGAACTACCTTTTTAATAAAATGAATACCGATGCTCTCTGCGCAGCTTTTACAAAATACTTAATGGAGAACATGGACAAAAATAGTAGCATACATTTGTTTTGAACCACTTCAATTTAAGCCTCGGCAAAACAGAATTTCTATGGATATATCCCTTAAAAACTAGGGGTTTAGTGCACTTTAAAGAAAAATATTTTGAACATAATCTCTAATCAGTCAACATACTGAAAATGTAATTATATGAAATTCCCTCGACAGAAAAAAAATCGCAAATTAAGCTCAAAGAATTAAAAAAAAAAGGGTTTCGTCTGTTATTTAACATGTTATAGATTTGAAAAAAATCATAGTGTTTCTTTAAATGCTACTTAAGACATTCGTCTTGAGATTTTTGATCTATCTTAAATATGTGGTGTTTTATTAATATTTTTAGAATTGTCACTTACGCCCATTTATCCTAAACGCTGTTTATATTGGCGCGCTCTTTCCATCTTTCGAATGATCATATCTGCCTTTCAACAGAGCCCATGCTAGACAGATCTCCTGCCTAAATCAAAATTCTCGAGAGATTAATGCGGGACCTTAACCGTTAGAGTGCGGTGCGGCGCTATGGCGCTGCGAGCGATAGCCGCGAAAATTGCGACGAAGCGTTTAGGCGCTGCCTTCTTCAGTATGCGTTTGTTGATCCTTACAAGAGGATGTGTTCCATATGAGAGCGGTGTATTGCAGTTGGCGTATATCTCGTAAACTATCTATATTTTTTTGTCCTGTTATAATAAATCAAAACGATATATTTCACCATGTCGGATTTTAGTTATATCGCGGACGATGTATCAAAGAACGGCGACATTACGGATTGAAATCATTTATTATTACAGTATTTTGTTAAACCTTTTTTTGAGATTTATAGTACAGAGCTTATATTATGGCGTCTGTGGAATAGTAGTCAAACTTACCCCAATTTAAAAGGTGCTCTATTACATGAGTAAGTAAACAGGGTGAAGAGATACAGCTCGTCCAAGTCGAGAGTCGTGAACACCATTGGTTTTTAATAACTGCGTTCGGGACTGTTTCCGCTAGTGGTGCCAGTGTTTTAGGATATCGTCACACAGCAAATAAAACAGAGAGATGCCCTAACACACAAAGGGAAGAAACCAACAAATATTTGTGCCGCCAATTTAAGTAAAACAGCAAATAAGTAAAAAGGTTCGGCTTGTTTACAAAAACCGAATATATGGTTAGAGTATTTAGTTTGACTCTTTTTATAAATGTTTTGTAAGTTGGTTGCCGCAGTCAAAATCACGCGAAACAAATAACGTGGACGGCAGTGAACTAGGCTAAAACAGGTGTCACGTGACCTTTGCCTCCGGCCGTCGAAATATTACTTACGGCAAGTCTATTAATTCTGACGTTAGTGGGTATTTTTTTATATGAATACCGCACAAGAATCCCAACTGCTCCCAACCGTCTGGAGCCAGTGAGACTATGGTATCGCCAATTGGAGAATGTTGTGAGGCTGAAGATATTGGGGAGGAGAAGGAGAAGGGGAAGAGGAAGGTGGGGAAATACCTGGCTATTCAGATCTGGTCATCAAACACGGCTAAAAGCTATTTCAAGCAACGTTTCAATTCCGAATGGTAGTCTTTCACCTGGGCGATACTGAGAGCATCTTACACTCTTATACTAAATTTACAGAAAAAATGAGTTATGTCATTTTACCTGTATAGTCGATCCTTCTGAATCAGAAGTCAAAGATAACCTACGCTATAATTTATGAAATTTGTTTTTTCCATTTCATCAAATTTCTAGACTTTGTTGTGAAACTGTAATTTAATAGACAAACTTTTTTATTTTTTAACGCTGTCCAATCGAGATAATTTCATAGATATTTTTGGGTGTAGATCTGGGCACCATTCACGGCTAAAAGCCATTTCAAGCAACGTTTCAATTCTGAATGGTGGTCTTTCACCAGGGCGATACTGAGAGTATCTTCCACTTTGGAACGGGCGTAAATATATCATATATTATTTTTAAATTAATTGCGAAATAACACAAATTACTTGCGCACGCCGGGATTTGAACCCGCGACCTTCGGATTCGTAGTTCAGAGCCTTACCCCTCGACCATAAGCCAAGGACTAAAGGTTTCTGAATTGTGCAAATGCGGACAAATACTAACCAAAACAGGATCGATATTCTGGTTCTTTTTGAGGAAGATTCCTTATCCTTTTCCTTAGGCTTAAGGACTTTTGCTTAACTGAGGAATTCCGGAGAGAAATAGTAAAAAAAATCCTAAACAGATTGTTAAGAGATTATTCGAAAACGCAAATTGATGAAATATCTTCAAGTGACACTAGGTTTTGAACCAAAACTTTTAAAAACAATTACATTATATTATAATGGATTTTAATCTACTTCTATTTCATTTTTGATTAGCATAAATACGCCTTTTAACGAAGAATTACGTTTTGTAAAAGGGGACTTACCTCACTGGATAGTAAAGACCTACTTATTTTGTCACTACTTCTAAAAGTGACATTTGCCACCTGCATTTATATTTCCATTTATAATTGTAACGTTTAATAGATAATAATGTTTACAGTTGATAATAACCTAGTTGGTAAATTACACAAAATAGAGTTTTTCTCCCGTTAAAATTACGCAAATATTGATATTTTTAATGAATCTCATTTGCTGAATGACAGCTGACAGCTGTCATCCGAGAGAACCGGAACCACAGCTAAGTAAGGAGTCTTTAAGCCTAATGAAAAGAATAAGGAATCTTCCTCAAAAAGAACGGGAATAGGCCACCAGGATCAACCGGATCATGGATCAACCCCTTCCCCTGCAGCCATTCCCGCGATCTACTATGTAATATTTTCCAATAACATACAAATTTTAAAAATTCAAAAATAATTCATCATTTTGAATGATATCTATACTGTGAGTGGGGCGGCCATCTTGGACGCTTACCCCAGCATTGATTAGAATATTATTGGCTCTCTGGCCTGGTTACAACATTAGTCTTAAAGAAAAGTTGACAATATCTACTCTGTGTTTAAGTAAAAAAAAGTCCATTGTGAAGTCATAGAGTGTTCTATTTGAAAACGAATTGCACCCTATCAATGTGCAGATATTGTTATATCGCAGAAGACCGTGCAAGTAACATAATGGATTTTGCTAAATTCGTGACGTAAGCCAATTGATGATGGGAGAATCGTAAAAATAATCACAATGGTTAGGATAATGAAAAAAGCGGTACTTACAGTACAAAGCAGCACTCCAGAGGTCGCCTTCCTGAAGGTTTTGAAGACCTCGGTTCTTGTTCTTTGGTCCATGGAGCCGTGAAGCTGGAAGAACTCGACATCAACAAGTGCTTTATCCTTCCGAATCTTGGCTTCGTACTCATCAAGATCCATCCCATCATATTCATACTGAAAGTATTCTTCATCATTGTTGCCTCCTATCTTGTCTCCTTCTAGCGTAACGCTGCTCATTTTCTTGACTTTTTTGTTCGATTTATCTTCTTCTTTGTCAACTTCTTCATCGGCTTCCTTTTCAACTGTTTCTTCTTCTCGGGTGTTTTCAAAATCTTCACCCTCTTTGTGTCTATTGTATCGTTTGGCTTTCTTTTCTGCGTTTCTGATTTTGCTCTTATTTTCTACAACGACGGGTTTTTTGGGAATCCTCCCAGCGAGGACCCTGGAGAGGATTTCGCAATGGTAGTCTATTAAGTCTTGTGTGGCCATGAAAACCAGCATTTTACCTTTACCTGGTTTCACACATCTTTCTATGATGAGGGCACTTAATGTGACCAATCTGAGTTTCATGGGAGCAACAATGTAGATTTGTGTGACTGAGGCAGGTATGATCATTTCGTCTTGGGCTATAGCGCTTTGTACAGCATTTTGGAAAGGATTACTGTGTTCCCCGCTTTCTGTTACGAAGTTGGTCTCCAATGCAATATCTGGCACATCTTCAACTTCTTCTACCTCTTCCTCTTCTTCTTTTTCTTCGTCATCCAATTCTTCATCAGAACTGTTTACTACTCTTTTTTCTGTGACTTTATTCTTGGGACATTTAGCTACAGCAAAGAAATCGTAATCTGAGTCTGAGTCAGATCCAGTATTTTTAGAAACTTTTTTGGGTATAATTTCTTCATTAACTTCTTCAACATTCTTACTGCTTTTAGGAGATTTCTTTTTGAGTTGAGGGTTGATGTCAGCTTCGTCATCAGAGCTTTCTTCAACCTTTTTGGGTGTTTTCTTTTTTTTCTTTTTGGATGTTTTTGAGTCTATTTTCTCTTTATTGAATCCCGTGAAAGCAGGCAGACCTGGAAAATTGATGAATATTAGGATACACTAAAAAATAAAATAATATGAAAAACATAATCACATAATTTGATGTACCTTTGTAATTTGTTAGTTTGCTCTTATCAACTTCTTCTCCTTCAATACTACTGGCGTCATCACTACTTTCCCCAGAATCATCACTATCTGAATCAGCATTTTCTGATTCATCATTGTCAGAATCTTCCCCATCTTCATCAACAATATCACTGTCCGCTTTGACACTGTCATCATCTTCATTACTTGATGCATCATTTTCATCATCACTCGAATCAGCAACAGCAGCTTCATCATCAGATTCGGCCACCTCATCAGATCCAGCTGCTTCGTCATCAGATTCAGCAACTTCATCATCAGATCCAGCTGCTTCATCATTACTTTCTTTCTCTTCACCTTCATCATCCGAATGCACAAGAGGTACAACTTCAAAGTCATCTTCTGTTGGTTCAGTTGCTTCTGCTTGTTCCTCTTCTCCCTTTTCTATTTTAATTTCTTCCTTGATTTCCGACGGTTTTGCCAAGGAATCTGCTATAAGGGTTGCACGACCATCTGAGGCATCAATAAATACTGGATTTTGCATTGTTAGACCAGCCAAAGTTTCAACAGCCTAGAAGAGAGCAAACAAATTAGATTGCTGATTTGTTATTAAATTAATATACTGATCTTTATTTTCGCTAATCCAATGCAATAGCAGATGACAAAGGTCTACGACACTTCGTCCATGAATAAGAAAAGGAAAAGTGATATCTGTTTCACATAAATTGAACAAATTCGCCAAAAACATTGCCACGCGCCGTGAAGTGACCAGCCACAAAGTGATATTGATATGCCACAAACTAACCTCGAATTAACAAGTCATGATAAGACACACGGGAGTTTTAGATCACCATTCCCAGTATGTTGAAAAATCATAAAATTACTCTACCTTCGTCAAAGTGGCTGATAGCAGCACTGTTTGTCTTTTATCTGAGAGTAACACATTGGATAGTTCGTGTTTGTAAGGTTCATTACTCGGCACGTCTTTTTCAGATTTAGTATCAGTTTCTTCTCTGACAATGTGGCCGCTGGCTTCTTCTTCGTGGTGATCACCTTGACCAATTTCACCGAAATGAATGTGGGACTTCTTGACAGCGTTTCTGACGAGAGCCATTGGGTCGTAGCCACCTTGGATCTTCGTGCTTTCCAGGGTTTGGATAATACTGACAAAATAACGACACACATATCAAGTTAATTTAATTGAGTCATGCGAAAATTGGGCTTTTGCGATTTTTTTTTACATCCTATTTTCCATTACTATTTACTAATCATCAATTTTGTTTTAAAAACCAATAAATATGTATGAGTATATATATTTTTTTTATATGAATACCCCACAAGAGTCCCAACTGCTCCCAACCGTCTGGAGCCAGTGAGACCATGGCATCCCCAATTGGAGAATGTTGTGAGGCTGAAGGTATTGGGGAGGGGAAGGAGAAGTGGAAGAGGAAGGAGCGGAAATACCTGGCTATTCAGATCTGGTAACCAAACACGGCTAAAAACCATTTCAAGCAACGTTATTCTGAATGGTGGTCTTTCACCAGGGCGATACTAAGAGTATCTTCCACTCTGGAACGTGTGCAAATATACTACATACTATTTTTTAAATGAATTGTGAAACAGCAAAAATTAATTAAATAAAATTTACTTGCGCACGCCGGGATTTGAACCCGCGACCTTCGGATTCGTAGTCGAGAGGCTTACCCCTCGACCATGGAGGCTGTAGGAGGAGTATAAGTAATATGTAGGTCATCCCTACACAGAGTAAGTTTATGAAAGTGATGCATAACCTTTTTAGCAGAGGGACCGTTTTACCAATCTATCAAAAGTGGCTTGCAACCTACAAGTGGAGATTTTGAGTAGGGTGTGGCCGAGAGCGAAATTCATGGTTCAACATTTCTAGAGATTTTTTGATTTTCGTGTGACGCAAACCAATTCTTCAAATTTTGTTCTGTTTAGAACATGTGGTATGGATAAACATTAATTATAGGTTTTCAAGAATTACTAAAAACATTTAGTTTTTTCTCTGCAGTAAGCAGGCAGTACGAAATTGACACGCAGGCTGCACAAATTGGGCCACGGGTTGTGCATCACTGGTTCGTGACAAGTAAAAATTAACAATGGAAATGAATAACAATTAAGCAAGCTATTATTTTATGACAAGCGAGGGTTTGGTTTGGTGATTGTGGCTAATTGGAGCACAGATACTTTATTATAGTTATTTGGGTTACAATGAAATTATTATTGTTGTAATCTATAAATGTACGGCCCAACTGAATTTATGGCTGTTTATAGTTTGAATAACTTTGGTTTAAGCTTTTTTATAATATATAATTTCACCAAAATTGTAAAGCCACTCATCTCAACACAGGACTGTCCTGGTGAGATATGAGTGGGTAATGTTTTTTTTTGTTTTTTAAATATAAGAATAAATAAATATTGATCGTAGACATAGGTAGTTGTTAGGTACACAGGATTTAAAAAAAAACCTATTTATGATATAACGAGTAATGGCTATAAGGAGATGATTTGGTCAGTTCCCTCATGGTCATTATACCTATCTATGTCATATTTTTCTATGGACATTAACCTTCAAAAATACGCAAGTTACATTCTGCCATAATAATAGTGTCATAGTTGGTTACCTCAGTGAATATGTCGAGTTTCGTTCCAAGTAAATCGCATTTGCGGCATTCGTTGCTTTTCTTATTTCATCAAAAGAAAAAAGCAGTTGAAGCTCTTCGGTTGCTGGTAGAAACTTATAGTGAACATGCTCAGTGATTAGAACATGTGAGACATGGTTTCGTCAATTTAAAAGTGGAGATTTCGATTTAACAGACAATGAACATCCTGGTGCAACGAAAAAGTTCGAAGACGAGGAATTGCAGGCGTTATTGGATGAAGACCCAACCCAATCGCAACAACAATTGGCCCAAACACTTAATGTGACCCGAGGAGCAATTTGCCAACGTTTAAAAGCCATGGGAAAGATCTAAAAGTATGGAAAATGGGTACCACACCAAATGAAAGACAAATCGAAAATCGAACCATTTGTGAAATGCTGCTTCAAAGGTTCGAAAGGAAATCTTTTCTGCATCGAATTGTCACGGGGGACGAAAAATGGATTTATTTTGAGAACCCGAAGCGGGAAAAATCATGGCTTTCACCTGGTGAGGCCGGCCCATCGACTCCAAGGCCAAATCGCTTTGGCCTTAAGACAATGCTCTGTGTTTGGTGGGACCAGTGTGGTGTGGTGTATTTCGAGTTATTAAAACCTGGTGAGACGGTGATTATGGATCGCTACCGACAACAAATTATCAATTTAAATCATGCGTTGATTGATAAACGGCCGAAATGGGCCCGAAGACATCGCAAAGTTATCCTACAACATGACAACGCACCGCCTCATACAGCTAAAGTAGTGAAGAACACTCTCAAACCATTGAATTGGGAAATATTATCACACCCGCCGTACTCTCCAGACCTTGCCCCGTCCGACTATCACCTTTTAGCATCGATGGGACACTCACTCGCAGAGCAGCGCTTCGCCAATTTTGAAAAAATCGAAAAATTGCTCGTCGAATGGTTTGCCTGGAAAGAGAATTTTTTTTTTTGGAATGGTATCCATGTGGCCTCAAAGATGGGCAAAATGTATAGAATCCGATGGTCAATACTTTGAATAAAAAAATTTTGAGATTCCCTTGAGAATTAAGCGTTTTCTTTATTGAAAAAACCGGCAAACTTCAACTAACACCCCTGGTAACCAAGTTTAACTGTATAATGCAATGTAAATGGTGTTGCGTCATATTTGGTTTGATGTTATTAAGTTCTGGATGTATTTTTGTTTGATTATTGACATGTTCCTTGCGGGTTGTTTCAATGAGGTTGGCATGTGATTATAAATTATAATGTCATAATGGATTAGGTCAACTACGTCCCCACCCATGAGCAGAACGATTTTGGAGTACTTTTTTAGATGTTTACATGATGGAATATTTTGTGTGGCACAGGGGTTCAGCACAAATTTCTTGGGTATATAAATTTTAAACTCAAAATTACAATTGAAAATATTAATTATGTAAGTTTGATGAATCGATCGCGTCTGATTACGCTGTCTAACAGAGACCGGTCAGTGGCTGAGTTGGCATCGCGTTTGGGTCTCACCCAGGCGTCGTGAGTTCAATTCCTCGGCTGGCTAAGTCCTCCATTTACGACACAAGCAATATCTTCCGCTTACTGTGATGGTAGTAGGAGATTTTCTAATATTGTCAGGTTATTCGTAACCAGGGAATATTCGTCTTTCTTTTAAAAAAATAATTAAATTATTTCAGTTGTATTATATAGAATCATAAACAATCAAATTGACAGCCCTGCCATACTCGCCACTATTAAATTAAATGTACCGACGAGCAACACAAGACAAACTGTAACATTGTTCTGCAACACGCACACAGCCAACTATCAGTCTCGATTCATTAACCAATAGGATGCATGATCTGGGCAACAGGTTTAGAGGTGTAGTTGATATATTTGCTGACTCCGTTAATACAGTAAAGTGTCATCTATACCAGGAATTTGATGAATCCTACAATATGTAATATTGTAGCGTTAATGATTTGCGTTATAATATTGTTTTGGTTTTCTATTTTATGTCAGTGATAAACGTTTGAAAAAGATTGTTCATTACTTTATGACTTCGAATCTCTATGTACTTGTAATTTTCAAAAGCTCTTTATATTATGTTCTAAAATTCATGTAAAAGCCCAGATGGGCGTATAATCAATAAATAAATAAATGGATGAACAATTTATATATATCAAAACTGTGTTTCCAGGGTTGGCGACTTGTCTGAATGCGATGATATTTTTGTTAATGATTTTGACTGTTAACTTACCTAGCAACATCTTTTTCGTATCCCATGTCTAATAGTCTGTCAGCTTCGTCCAAAATTAAGCACCTGGAAAATAATTGTAATTAAAAACATGTCCAAACTCAAAATCTTTACATAACATTCAAGAGCGATGCTATATCGGCACATATTGACCGAAAATTGCCTATTGAGATGAAAATCTTTACTATAAAGTAGAAAAGGGCCTCCTGTATGGAGTTAAGCCTTTCCTTACGGTGCTAGAAAATGCCTCGAGCTATGATGCTGTACACTCAGTGTACAGTGTACACATTTAGAATTTTGTTATTTTTAAGTTGGATAACAATGAATAGTTTACATTTATTACTTATGTAAATCATGTTATAAATAAGACATTATATGCAATAACATAAGTAAAATATTGTGTATAATTGCTGGAAACGAGGAGAATACATCGGCTACGCAGACCCCCGACTATTACAGACGACCGCACATCGTGGTACGGTGAGCGAAACCCCGTACCCCTCGAGCTCACCACCGCACCGCTCGGTAAGTTATCAACGCAAGCAGATATACGTACATATTAACTAAATTTTTCTTAGGTTTTGGCAAAAAAAAAGTAATTCTCTTGCGTTCGATAAATACTTATTAAATCCAATACATAAATGTATTGCTGAGGAACATCTAAAATATGAACTCTGCTTAGTATATTTACAGAGTTATTGAAATACTCTGAGATATGTCAAATCAGTTGACAGCACAGGCAAGGAAGAGTTAATGTTAAAAAAAATCTGTCTCTAAAACTGAGGTGAGCACTGGCGTAATGATTTTTGCACAACTTTTAATAACGAATTTAATGCATATATTTTTAGATGGAAATGTTGTTTCCATCATGAGCTCATTTCGTGTGGCCCGTGGGCCTATTCTTGCGGCCAACTTGACTATATAAAATTTCCAAAATTTTGAAATAATTCTGGTGAAAAAAAAGAAGAACCGAACTTTGCAACAACAGTTAAGGGACAAAAATTGTTGAACATTTTTGAAAAAAAGTTTGACACGTGAACATTTCACGCATTTTAAAGATTTCGGTTGCATAAAACTCCAAAACATTTTGTTTAGAATTTGATTAAGGAAAACTGTCGCCTGCGTGCTTTCTGTGTGCGCGCCATGAATGATTTGAATGGATTCCATTTTATAGGGGTAGGTACGCGGCCAAACAGAAGTGAGTTTAGATATTTGTAATTTATTAGCAATCGTTTTGTTTTTCGAGAATTATTATCAAAATATGTAATGGTTTCCATTCTGTTTTACAAAATACGAAAGGGTATACTGCCGTTTTAAGTAAAAACACAGTATAGCTACAAACATTTTTTTTCTATACTGTGTTTTAAGTAAAAACACAGTATAGCTACAAACATTTTTTTTCCATCTTCTTTAATATTTCAGAATGATAAAAGTCGACAGTACTTATTGGTTTGACTTTGGAGAAATTTTTTAATCTGTGGCGCCTTGTTTTTGCGATGAATGTTAGGATTATTATTCGGTATCCTCACATTAAAAAAAAGCTACACTGGTGATGCAACCGACTGCAAAATTAACTATGTCAAGTTATAGGTGAAATGAAAATGGATTAATTGACCCTCTGGCTAAAAAGGTTTTGTACCACTGGATTAAACTGTCAAAAAATTAGACAAGGTGTCGAACTGTTTTTTTTTTGATATTTTATAATTATGTAAGAACAAAATTGAGTTATGAAACTATGAAGTAGGATCAAAATAAAAGATCATTTACAAGTATCATCCGGAATGAAGCGCAATGTGGGAGGTCAGTGCGGCATGGCAAGCCACCAACAAATTTTAGCGAACTAATAATAAACCATGGCCCTATCTGCACATTTCAAGAGATGTACATCTGCGCAAATACTTGTGATTGCATTATACCTATAGTCATTATGATTAGTAGTATGTATACCTCGTCCCATCCAGTTTTAAGGATAGAGTATGTTTGATGTGGTCGCAGATTCTTCCGGGGGTTCCGATGAGAATGTTAAAGCCTTTGCGGATCCTCGCTTTCTCTGCCTTCCTATTCTCTCCGCCAATCAGGTAGCCGGGCACAATCCAAGTGAATGGCTAGAAAGAAAACAAAAGTTAAAATCGATGAATTGGACCTGAGGTAAGTGATTGATTGTTCATCATCATCAATATACCACTGCTAGATTTGACGTACACACAGGTGCCAAAATGGTACACGTTAAGGACACAGGGCTCTAAAAATAACAATGTACAGTCAAACTTGGTTGTAACTCAATCTTATCAATATTACTCAATAATATTATCTTTTTTTAGTACTCAATTATAAACACATTTTTTTCCTTATAGCACCGACCAGTACCCACGTTCAAAAGTTTTTTTCTTCACATCTCTTTAAACTTAATTATTATACTTCTTTCTAGATATGTTATATTACCATACTATGTCAATACTAGATTTTTTCACTTCTATTTTTGTATAATGGCACTTAATATGAACTAACCTTGCCAATTCGACTATTCTAAAACAGGATTTGTTTCCAGTTGGGCAGTCAAAGCTTTCTTAGATTTTATTGTTTAATAATGTATGTTTCAAATAAATAAAAAATAAATAAAAACAATCAGTGAAGCGTCCTTCTTATAACCGCCAGCAGTTGTATGAAAATAAGCCTGAACTAAAATACCATTGGGTAATTGTTCGTTGTAGTCGTTAACTCGCTATTGCCATGATCGATATAACCAAGTTTGACTGTACATTGTCATCATAGGTTTAAAGATCAAGACCTTCAAGAAACTTAAAAAAATACAATATTTTATTGCACTAACGATACCTTAGTTCAATATTGAACTAACTCAAAATACCTCATTTTGAGAAAACTTGATTTGAAAAATTAACATAAAGATATCGCTCCGATGTAAAGTTATTTTGTCCACCTATAACATAACGATACATGCAACATGTAAGTAATTTATCAACCTATCATATCACAGGTGTAAATGGCTACATTTATTAAGTTCCAAACGGAAATATTTGACATGTTTCTCCATTGAACTAAGAATGCGCTGATTTCATTATAATTCCATAAAGAATTATCTGACTAAATAATTAGGACGAATTAGACATAATTTTTAATTGAAATATGAGAAGGGAGAGTTTCTTATTCATTTTTTATCATTAATTAAGTTATTTCCCTATTGAACTAAGGTATCGATATACAGTATTTTTATAAGTTTCTAAAAGGACTTGAGCTTTTAAACTTACACTAACAATTTATTCAATTTCATATTCCATATGTATCCGCCAACGAACAATTCGTCTCAATATTAAAAAGTATTACGTGCTAAAAG
Source organism: Halesus radiatus (assembly GCA_022606495.2). Classification (NCBI taxonomy): domain Eukaryota; kingdom Metazoa; phylum Arthropoda; class Insecta; order Trichoptera; family Limnephilidae; genus Halesus; species Halesus radiatus. The sequence goes on from JAHDVE020011167.1 coordinate 106,763, forward strand.
TTTTTTTCTAAAATAATTGAAGTAGCGCCATCTATGAGTGCGTATCGTGTTATGTTTACTCTAAAACTAATTTTTTATTTTTAAAGTTTATCTAAAACTTACCCGAACTAATTTAAGGAACAGTTCATAGGTCTGCAACGCCAGTTCTCTCGTTGGTACGATCACCAGCGCTTTCACTCCATCGTGCCGCTTCAACTGCGGCCTGATAGCTTGCAGGGCCTCCACGATGGGTAGGGCATAAGCTAGAGTTTTACCGGAACCTGTTTGAGACCTGAAAATAACATAATAATATAGAATAAAATAAGAATTATCTAAAAACAGATAAGTTCTGATTTCTAAGCTATCCACCATATTTAAGTTCAAAATGCATTAGAGTGTCACTGCAATGCGCGTCGCCTCAACATGAAATATTGTTTTCACTGTTTTGTATGAAACAAACTGCACCAGACTGCGCAGCGCGGCGTGGCATAGTTGTCCCTCAGAGAATATTTTGACACTCCATGACGTGCAGTGCCACTGTAATGCGATTTGATTTTCATTTAAGTTAATTTGAATTCATTCAAATGGAATAAAATACTTCAATCATTCTCTTGAATAGGGAGCAGTATAAACAGGTGCCTACTTTCCCTCCCCACTTCCTCAGACCTAACATTCCCCAAAATGGGTGTGCCGTAGTTCCACTGGCTTTGGTTAGTACTCTAGTCGCTAGTCCGGTTGAATTTCTGACAACCATTGATGTAGTATCACATAACAAAAAAACAAATCATTTATACACACTTCACTTTTTCAGCATTAGGGTTAGTGATGTGGGTTTTGTGGTAATTAAATAGTGTGGTACCTACCTGACTAAAACGTCTCTCCCTTCTAGAATGACCGGCGATGCTTTCTGTTGAACCACCGTCAGCTGTTTCAGTCCCATATTCTTTTCCAGGTTGGCAATACTGAAACTGTGAATGTTTAAATTTTCAAAATGGAGCCCGGAAAAAACCCGCTCGTTTATCGGCTTGACTAAACGTTGACCAATTTTTGGAATTTCTGGATTATTCCGGAAGAGGGCGGATATTTGTGCGTGAATGCTCTTTTTCTGTGGCGGTTCTGCTTCGTTATTTCTTGGCTTTCGTTCTTTCTTTTCATAACTGTCATCGTTGTTCTTGTTCTTCTTTTTGTCAAGTTTCTTTGCCTTTTTATCATAAACGGTGTTAATTGAAAAGTCTTTTTCTGGTTTATCGGGGAAATCTACAGTTTTTTCGACTTCCTTAAAGATTTCCTTCTTTTTTTCTTTGATTGGAGAGACTTGCTGCGTTTTAACAAATGTAGCGGGGGGTTTAGTATCATTTTGTTTCTGAGTAAGTAGCGAGAAATTCACACTTTTGGACACATTTGGTTCGTGTTTTCGCTTTCTAGCAATTGTCTTTCCCACAAATAATGCAGGTTTGCTCACAAAACTGATTTGAGTATCACCCTTTTGGTTAGAGAAGTTAGCACTTTTATTCACATTCTGCGGCTGTAAACAAACATAACATTAAATGCTACAATTCATAGAAAAAATACATTAAATGGACATACTATAAATTAAAACTAACCTTTTTCTTCTTGTTGCTCGTATTAGTCGATATATTCATTTGCAATTCCATTTTGAACGTTAAACTATCGCACTTTTATGATAACAAACGTCACTGACACATGCTGAAATTGAGGTTATGTTATCCGTCATCCGTCACTATTCAAAATGTTCCCAGTGTTCTCTCGCTAAAAAAGTGTGGCCATATTAATGTCTGGGGACATCATATTGTCCCCTGTTAGGATTTTTTCCCGACCGGATTATAAACTTTACGCTGCTTTCAATTAATTTTGACACAATACTTCTCTATACCTCCGAGTTTACATTAGGGTTTTTTATCCAGTTACGATCTTTTCCCTAAAAAACTCACGAAAATGTAATAATAAACTCAGTCAATTAAATAATAATAATAATAATAAATGTTTATTCCGGTATGTGGGGAGGTTAGTGCATTCCCACACATTCCATATAAAATATACATGCAATAGTTATATAAAATATACAAAATATGTACAAGAGTTTAAAAAAAAAAAGTAAAATAATTATAAGACAGTAGTATAAGGTGATACATCACACATAAAACAAAAATTAAAATAAAAATAAATAAATAAAAAATAAAGAAATAAAAAAATAAGAATTTAACTAAATAAGATTAAAATAACTCCTTTAGGGTGCTGCGGCATTTATATTGTGAGGGGCCAATATATTTGTCCAGTATGCGTAAATAAAATAAAACCATCAGATGGTGATAGTAATAAGGCCAAAGCGCCGCAGTACTAGTTAGTTAGAAACATGAGGGGTATTGCTATATTCCAGAGTGGAAGATACTCTCAGTATCGCCCTGGTGAAAGACCACCATTCAGAATTGAAAAGTTGCTTGAAATGGCTTTTAGCCGTGTTTGGTGACCAGATCTGAATAGCCAGATCCTTCCCATCCACAATACCTTCAGCCTCACAACATTCCCCAATTGGGAATGTCATAGTCTCACTGGCTCCAGACGGTTGGTAGCAGTTGGGACTCTTGTGCGGTATTCATATAAAAAAAAACAGCCCCAGCTAGTTAGAGGATTACTAAAGAATCCGTAAAATAAATAAAAAAATCCGAGTTTACTGTAATGCGCAATTTTTTCATCATAATTTTGTTAAAAAATGCTGATTGGTATCATTTTTCAAAATGATTTCTTTTTTTTTTCTAGTGAAATACATAATCATATTATTGTAATGATTTATTTGTAACGTTTCTTTTAAATATGTATAAAATATCTGTTTTCAAAATATATAAACAAATGCGATTTGCAACTTGGTTTTTATTGGTATCTCATAATATAATCACAAGCGATGTCAGTCGTTCGCCACAATTTTTTTTATCAACTAGTCGCTCCTAGAAAAAAACACAATACATTGTCCTTCCTGCAACTAATTAAGTACCTATGAGAGTATTTAATTTATTCTAACAATATGGAAAAAAATATAGATTAACTCTCGGTCTTAAGAGCTTAACACAATAAATTAATATTTTCGACTTAATTATTGTAGTGAAAAAAAATTATACTAAACTAGCTGATGTGTACCTGGCTTTGCTCGGGATTTTTTTTTTTGGAATAAAGTCATGAAATTGTGAATTCTTGCTTTTCGTTTGGGTGCCATAATTGATTTGACAGCGAAAGTAATGCCTTGTGATGACTATTACCATCTCCATGCAAATAAGCATTCACTTGAAAGTTTTATGTCATTCTAAACATTTATTTTTTCAAAATATGTCTAAATAATAAAGATCTTAAGTAGGTACCTACTTGAGTTTTCCATTTGGAAAATATTCTACCCAAACAAACCTCCTTCTTTTGAATATGTAATCTGTGGCTAACCAGAGTGGTATATCCATTGGCTAACCTCAATACAACATGGCGGGTTCAATGTTTTTCATACTAATTTTAAAACGTTATATCAACAGTTTTACATATTGGATTTCATTCAAACTACTCTTTAAACCTTCCCGGCACTAATAAGAACAAACTGTGCTATTTTCAGCGAGACCGGTCTAGTAATTTTCGGGAAAATCGAGAATAGATAGACAAACATTCATTTTTATATATAAAATAAAGAATACTATATACCACACTATATTTTGCTCATATTTGAATGCCGTGTAAATGTGACTAATTAATTGTCTTTTATGTTTTAGCTTTTTTTTTTAGTAATTTTTTAAATACCTACGTCAGTGTACGCGGTAATTCAATATAATTTTCTAGTTTGGAGTATTATTTGTTCAGGTGACCGCTAGATTTAATTTTCGATACGTCATTGAGTCTCAATGTCGGATTATCACTCTTTTTTATCGACGGCTCGTGGCTATTGCAGAACAGGGCTATTTTACATTATTTCGAGGGGACCACGCTAATCGTGCGTGTTCAAATGACTTAGAAAAATCTGTAATTTTATCATTATACTCTGAACACGAGGATAGGTCTGACTTTATAGCGTTAGAGAGCATTTGTAATTTGTAAGTGAGTCCACGGGCTTAAATTTGTTCACTCTGATCACGAAGATGGTTTTACTACGAATTTTATGGCACATATATTTATTTACGTCGTATTAGGTTTTGTATTAAAATTATTTATTTATTTATGCCCATTACAGGCTTTTACATGGACATGTACAAATAACATTGAAAAGGTACATATGTATTATAATAGATAACATAAAAAGAAATAACACAATTCGACGCTTTTATCCAGAGTTAAATAGTTTCAAATAACCTAGCTCTACTCAATGAAAAAAAACCGCACTAATGCAAGCTTATACTGCAACATTTATGTGCCAAATATGTCAACAACATCGAAGTATTTGTTCCCCAGGTGTTGAATTGAAATGGGAATAATATAGCGACACTGAAGTTGTATTGTCACAATAAAATGGTAGGTACTGTTTTGTCCTGCCAGGTACATGAAAAGCAATCAAATTAGCAGTTCAGGTGTATAAAACATTGAATTAACTATCTTAAACAATCATGTTAAATTTGCAAATAATTTTACGTTCAGAATTATACAATTCGGTTATATTAACTATTTGTATAACAATGGTAGAGCAAGTACTCGTATATGGTATTTCCTTCTTTGACTGCTATTGACTACCTTGTTTTTGCCTGCTCTCAACACAGGTTCTCCTAGTGAGACAGGCACGGTACCACAACCCTTTTATAACATTAATATTGTATAGATGAATAAAAAAAAGATTTAAAGAACATTATGCATGAGTCAAACACATCTGAAATTACAAAAAACAACATTAATGAACCACAAAATCGACTCCAAATTTTATGTTGATATCCAGACGCCGTGTAACTCTTGAATAAAACGGGATATGAAAAAGACGTTGCTTGGTAAGTACATATTAGTTATTATCAAATCCATGTAGCCGCTTTTATCACGAGTTTCCGGACACCGAGTAATAAAATGGATTAATTGATTTTTTCAAGTTTATATGGACATTTTTAAGAGGAATGAGTATTGTGTGTACCCAAAAATTAAGTCGTTTTTTCATTTATATACTACAGGGTGCATCAGGACGTACCCAACAAACTTTAACTAGTGACCGCGTTTTTTAATATGCTGTCGTTGGAAGATCGAAGAATCTCGGCTGATGTACTCTTTCTGCAGAAAATTGCTAGATCCACCGCAGATTGCACGGAACTCCTACAACGGATCCAACTAACTGGACTAACCAGATCGGACCAAATTCTTAGCCTTCCTCGATGCAACACTAATTCCAATCAAAACTCCTTCATCTATCGGGAATCACACAGCTTTAACACGCATTACTCACAATTTAACATATTTTTACTCTGCACCAGACTCCATAAAGTCACACCGGCCATCAATCGAGCCTTTATCACTTCAGATACCTACTCACCTCATACTACCACCAGTATATTAACTTTTTTCTTTATATATATTTCTATCTTCTTTCTTCTTTATATATTAATATAAAATCACACACATATATTTCAACTAGATCGGCCCCTTTTAGAGCGAATGAACGAAGAGAGGAGTGTAAGGTGAATATATGACACGAATGTGAATGGAAGAAGAAGCTGGGGACGCCCGACAAAGACATAGCACGATCGATTTTAAAAAAAATATTTTTTTAATATGAATACCCCACAAGAGTCCCAACTGCTCCCAATCGCCTGGAGCCAGTGAGACTAGCATCCCCAATTGGGGAATGTTGTGAGGCTGAAGGTATTGGGGAGGGGAAGGAGAAGCGGAAGAGGAAGGTGAGGAAATACCTGGGTATTCAGATCTGGTCACCAAACACGACTAAAAGCCATTTCAAGCAACGTTTCAATTCTGAATGGTGGACTTTCACCAGGGCGATACTGAGAGTATCTTGCTCTCTATGCCGAATGAATCAAATACTCGAGTAGGGCCACTTCTGAAGTCAGAATAACAGCAGATTCATGAATGTGAATGAAGCAAGAAGTGTATGCCAAGATCGAGTTCCTAATTTCCGATTATTTTTTAATTTCTCATTTCAAAACTTCCGAATTGGTAAAATATTAATCTGGCAACACTGGTAATGATGCACCCTGTATATGTCCACGGCTTACAGGACACGGAATAAGTAGGTAGCAATTAATAAATTAAATTACGTGATTTAACACGATTTTCCACCCCGTTCCAATTTCAACTACCATGGCACCTGTTTCTTCCGCTACAATGAACCTTTACAACCAATTAAAGATAGCCTCGGGTCAGATTTTACAAATCGGATCCGCTGCTCATTCCTAATAATGGCTAGTCTACGCCACTGGAAGTAATTTATTAAAAATCGTTAGGGCAGAAGAGTTAATTATAACATTATATTGTGACAAATTATTGTATACCTACTACAGGGTGAGTCACAATTTTTTATCTCTTCTAATATTGCTCCTACGAGGAAACAGGTCTCGGTTCTTGGATTTTTTTTCGCCATGGATCGCTTTTTTTATTTTTTATTTATTCATCTATACAATTTTATAGTTATAAAAGGGTTATGGTACTGTGCCTGTCTTACTAGGAGAACCTGTATTGAGAGCTGGCAAAGTTTACAGCTTACAATTTACAGTTTACAAAGTTTACAAATTTTACAAAGTTTACAGAGTTTGCAAAGTTAACAAAAATTACAAAGATTAAAAGTATAGAAAGATCACAAAGATTACAAAGTTTACAATGTTTACATAGTTTACAATGTTTAAAAAGCTTACAAAGTTCACAATTTACTACTGTACCCAAATTTCGACATAACCCAATGTTAAAAAATCAGAGGGTGTCAAGCCTGGGCTGTGTGAGGGGCATGGGATTTCGTCTCTTCGTGATATCAGTTTGTTGGGGAACACCTCCTTCACCACTAGCATGGGTGCATTGGATGTATGGCGGGCTGCCCCATTTTACTGCATCCAAGTTTTGTTGTAAATCCATTATACTTAATTTTTTTTTATACTTGAATACCGCACAAGAGTCTCAACTGCTCCCAACCGTCTGGAGCCAGTGAAACTATGGCATCCCCAATTGGGAAATGTTGTGAGGCTGAAGGCATAGGGGAGGGGAAAGATAAGGGGAAAAGGAAGGTGGGGAAATGCCTGGTAATTCAGATCTGGTCACCAAACACGGCTAAAAGCCATTTCAAGCAACGTTTCAATTCTGAATGGTGGTCTTTCACCAGGGCGATACTGAGAGTATCTTCCACTCTGGAACGTGCGCAAATATACCATACATTATTTTTTAATTAATTAATTGTGAAACAGCATAAATTAATTAAATAAAATTTTGTTGCGCACGCCGGAATTTGAACCCGCGACCTTCCGATTCGTAGTCGAGAGCCTTACCCCTCGACCATGGAGACCGTCAAATTAATGTTATGGTAAAAAGTTTGAAGCGTCCATTGAACATTATATCATAATTATAGGGAAGTTTAAAAAAAATCATTGAATCTGTATTGGCTAGTGATCCAAATCTTTCAATGTCAAATTTATATTTTTCGTAATTTGTGTTCAGTCTAATGGCCAGTGGAAGTACATTATTTAGCTTTGTTGCAAAGTATCTAAAATTACTTTGGCCAAATGTTGCTTTAGCTCGAGAGATAAGTGAGAGATTGTGCCCTTTAGATCTAGTATCGCGAGCTAGTATGTTTTTGGCATAAAGTTACCTAATATCCAAAACACAGATTCTCCTAAAGATTTCTTTTGAACGGCTGGTGATCGATAGTTTTAGAATAATCTTTATAATTAGTTTCTGAGCTTTAAGGATGGGATCAATGGCGGCATCAGTAGCTTTGCAGAGGAATAATGCGCTTTCTATCTGAAACTGTTTTACAAACATAACGATTCCTATGCGATTGTTCGACACCTGTTTCGTGTTCATTTCCGATTACGCTATTTAAAGCATTATCCCGGTGTAAATTTCTTTAAGCAGTTGTACAAGAAATTAGAGGAGACCGGTTAAATTCTAAATTTGAAAAATAAAAACAATACGACCATAGAACAAGAGAGACGAATACATTGCGAAAGTTAACGCGTTTGTACAAAACGATCCGGGCTTGCCAAAGCGCAAGCGTTCAATTGCTTTGACGATACCCAGATCAACGTTGCGTCGAATACTCTTCTTCTTCTTCAGAGTAGGTGGAGGTCATAGCGGGATGCTAACGTTATTCAGCCAGTCGACGGCATCGGGAGTCACTTGCTTCAGCACAGATGTGCCACAAGGAAAATGATGAAGGGGACAGTCTTCTGCGGTGTGTTATGTTGTTTGAATATGTCCACATTCACAAAGCTTGGCAAAATTTATGCATCATATACGCACAACGGCTGTGACTGCACTGGAATACTGAACATTGATTTACAACAACAAGACTTGGATGCAGCAAAATGGGGCAGCCTGCCATACATCCAATGCCACTATACCGGTGGTGAAGGACATGTCCCCTAATAATCTGATATCGCGAAGAGGGGAAATCCCACGCCCATCACACAGCCCAGGCTTGACACCTCTATGTTTTCTAATATCGGGTAATGTCGAAAGTCGGGTATACTTGAATAAGTCACCATGCCCCATCTAAAGGCGAATTTTCTTTAAGAGTCTGGTGGACATTTGACAACATTATTTTTGAGGAATGTTTTTCGTGTTTGTCTATTTTTTATTTAAATAAACACCCATTTTCACACGACTTGTAGTTTTCTCTTTATCGAGTTTTCAAAAGTGTAAAAACTTCTGGTTCACCCAATACATTTTTCAGTGGTCTATTATTATTCCTCGCTATATAGCACTGGCGTATAGTCTGACATTTTATAGTTTACATAAAATGAGGGCGTTGCGATCGTACAACACCAAGATGGCTCATAGGAAGATTATTGTAAGTTTAAAAAAGCACAATTGTCCAAGAGCTGATTCTATTTCACTTTTTAGGACAATTTTATGATAAAACTTGTTATTTATTTAAAGTTTTGAAAGGCAGACAATTACACGGAAAATGCGATTTATTTAATTTATTATTAGATGTCGGATAAATAAATTAAAACTAAATCAAATTCGCAGATCGAAAATACAAACGTAAAAAAACGAATTACGATGTTTTGCATTGTTTGTTTAGAACGAAGTGTCAAATTCGAATGTGAAAAAAATTAATGTGAGGAACAACATTTCGAAGACATCCGTATTCAAGAACAAAAACGAACATGTGTTTTGGCGGCAAATCAAAAATGGCATATTTTAAATCGCCATAGAAAAATTATTCGTAAACATAAAAATGCCATTATTTTCGCAATTTTTTTCGTAATTTTTATTGACATTTAAAAAAAAACTCCTGAAAATGACCTTTTGTGTAGATTTCGCGGTAGCCGCTTGCAAAATTAGGTGTGTCAAACTGTAACAGAACTCGCCCCATTATCTTTCTGACCGTCATAGACAAAACTGACCACAAACCACGAGATCATAACGGCGTACATTTTCCGGAGCCCCCCAGTAAAATACTAAATGTGAAATGTCTACTTCCGCTTCCGACCGGATGTGCATCGCCATGGCGACATGATGACGAAAGTAATAAAGCTGGATTTTGGCAACAATGGCGGGCTAAGAGGCCCCGATTGTGTGGCTTTAGTCGTATAATCACATAATGGAGTCTTTGTGGAAGATTTGAAACGGTTATAAAGTGTGCCATTATAGGCCAGTGTTCCCCCATTGTCAAATTAATCCATAATAGGTGGCCATGCGAAAGAATACATTATTGTAATTTCAATGGTAAATTAAATATAAATAGTAGTTAATTTACAATCACGTAGGTACCTATCTAGGGCATGCTCGGTGTTGAGCACAGAGTTTTAAATCAGGTCATAATTGTTTTTAAAAATACCCCACACATACGTGGTGAGTTTTTGAGACTGGCGAAGCTGCTGGCTTTAGCCGATGTCGGTTGGGAATACCTTCAACATCAAATATCCAAATAACCGCTTCATTTATGCATATAACAATTCAATTACTACTGGATATATAAAATGAACGTATTTTTTTCGACCGCATAATTGCATGTAAGAAAGCCAACATAATATGATCGTTATTTCGTTAGTAAAGTTGTAATAATCAACAGTGGCATCAACAGATGGCGCTGGTTGTTGCATTTGTGATATGTACCAAAAGGCACAGAATTTTTCAACACTAAGCCAAACGAGTCTTTCTTTGAACGCGCATTTCTCCTATGGACAATTTTTGTGTGGAATGGAGTCAATATTTGAATAGAAATGTCCGTCATTTTGCAAACTTTGTTTCTGCTTTTTTAACGTAGGGCGGTCGGTGGGGCGCGCGCGGCCCTTTCGATTCGTAACGAGTTTAGATTGCTTTCTTGGAATAAATTAATTTTAAAAAAATCATGTGAGTAAGGTAGGGTAGGCAGTGCAAATATAGAATGCTCGCCTCTGGGAATGTGCGAAAAAATTAATGTGAAGGGCGCTGTAATCGTTCAAATTGTTTTAGATGGTAACACCAAGACGGTTTGAAGGTAAAAAGGTGTAATTTTAAAAAGCATCATGGTCCAGATCCATATTTTTACATTATGTGTACATGGTGTACTACGGCAGTGATGCACAAGCTATTTATCCAGGGGGTCAAATTATCAATTTTAAATTTGTTTGCGGGTCTCAGAGGTAAGATATCCTGACATGGTTAACTTTTTGCATCCGGTGGCGTCGCAAGCGGAGATTGTATTGGTATGTATTTAACACCTTTCTGTATTTTGTAAAACTAATCAGTAAATCAATTGTAAAATGTGTTAACAAATAAACGCCAGTCAAAATTTTGCTGTCTCCAAGGAGGTAACTCAAAACATTGAAAAAAAGACATTAAAATCGTTAAATATTTGCACCCGGCAATCCGAACGATTGATATTAAATAAGAAATATCAAAATTCACTGTATTTTTATTTTGATTTATTTTAAAAATAAACAGCAGATGTTTTAAATGAATGGTGTACAATTTAAAAGGGTTTAGAAAATTATTGCAAGGATCGGTACCAATTACATGTCTCTATGGAATATCTAGTGAGCGATTGTAGCTTACATATTTTACCGGGCGGGGTGACTACAATATGCTAGGGAATGAATGATACATGGTAAAGATAAATGTGTCTAGTATATATGTGCGTGTGTGGGTATGTAGTGGAGAGTTGATTTGATTGTGATTGCGCATTGATGTTACGAGTAATATTTTTCTTAAATGACGGTAGGGAGACAAAAAAAAATATCGTGATTTGACTTCGGACAGAGATTATTGAATGTTTGGAGTGCACGGGAAATCGGCGAATTTGTTGCAGCGTTTGTTTTGTTGTTTAATGTGTACTTGCATTCTTTCAGAAACAACATTATTTGTTCGCGTACCCATTAAAATGTCGGTGACAGGTAGCACAAAAAAGAACGAACATTTGACTGGGCCTAAGGTCAAATCGTTGTCAAAAGATTGTTGATTTTTACACAAATACCTCGCGGGGCGCCGATTGTGCACCACCGTTCTGCGGTAATTAATTACTCGAACGCGTTATGTCTTAATGCTGCCTTAAATGTACGTATCAAAGCAACCATTCATAAGATATTAATTTAAAATTAAAAGTAGTTTTTTAACCGTTAATACAAAAGTAGCAAGGCTTAATGATACAATAAGTTATTCAATGCACTTGGTCATGCGTCCGCCCCTCTATTAGCTGCTAGCTGTTAGCTGTTAGCTCGCAGCCTCACTAAACAATCACCACAAAGGCGTCATAATGTTAATGCACTTTATTGCATTCTGCCGCTGCTGCACCCCACTTCACGGGGACTACCACCCGCTCCAAGACCCTCCGTTAGCTTTAGTTCGGCAGGGGCGGATTGTTACTTTAGAGGTCCCTACCTTCAATAATGTTTTTTTTAATGTGATTGGAGTCAGTTATCACTATAAGAAAACTGTTCTACTGTTGTCATATTTTTTAAACTTGTATACATTGATCACAACATGCATTTACCCATTTTATTCTAGTATAGCGCTTCTATTTGTATGACTATTTTTATTTTTTGTTGTACTAGCTGAAGTACCCGGCGTTGCCCGGGGTTATGAATGGTTTGGAGAAAAGTTTTGACCTATCCCTACCAGTACCCCTACCCCTACTCCTACCCTCATACCTAGTCCTACCCTTACCCCCAATCCTACCCCCTACCAGTACCCCTGCGCCTACCCTTACACCTACCCCTACTCCTACTTAGTAATTATCCTCTTCTTTTGAAAGTCAAGTGTGCAAAATTTCATTAAGAAGTTCCAAAATTCTACTTTAAGAGGTGGTAAGAATGTGGAAAGGGGGTGGCTTTTCGAAATCTCACGTAGACAGTGACTTTCCTCTTCTTTTGAAAGTTAAGTGCGAAATAATTTATCAAGATCGAAATAAAATCGATTTAAACAACCCTCAAAGAATACGTACACCAACACATAACTTTAAACAAAAGGTTTCAGTATGAATCAAAACAAAAGGAAGGTACGCATTTTTCCAGAACTTAATAAAACAAAGGCAAACATATTTTCTTACCTAATTAACTATACATAATTCCATCATTGCAGTTTTGAAAAATAAAGCAAAAATTTTACAATACAATATACAAAGTAATGAGTTTTCTTTTCACTAGTAAAATTTAATTTTTAATTCATGTAGCGCGGTTATGTCTGTGTTGATATTCATAATTTTTTCTCAAAAATTCAGAGTTTTGTCGGCCGTTAAACACAAAAAAAAACTATAACATTTACGTATATAATTTGCTTAAAAGACAATATGTTTAGATCCTTTAACGTTATTTTGTTTTGGAATATATGTTTCGTCTTGAAATTATTCTTATGGCTTTATTTTGCAAAACTGTTAGCAATGAAGGAAGCCAGAGTAAAGGTAACCTCTCAGAAGCTGGGCGTATTGTGCAGAGCCCGCAGATACTTTAATAGTACACAATTGCTGCCCCTGTCGCAAGTGCTTCCCACTGTAGAATTTGGCAGCCACCCCTGGTCGGGAGCCCAAAATATCTGAAAAAAAACCCTTGACTCTGCGCAGAAACGGGCGGTCCGTTTGATAGATTCGCCTATCTTAACAGACGGACTGCGATCTTTGGAGTACAGACGTCAGGTGAGAATGCTGTCCTTATTCTACCGGTATTTTAATGGAAGATGCTCTGAGGAACTAGCGTTATTGATCTCTTTGGCACCGGTGCATAGTCGGGAAACACGCCAAACGAGCGCCCAAAATTTGCACGCGGTTGATAGTTCAATCTTTTAAAAGACCCTCCACACAGCATCCCCAAAGATGATACAGGCCTTAAGAAAAATTATTTCCCTAACGGCCTCCTATGTGGAGTTACTGTAAAAAAAACTTAAATATAGTTAATTACGTTAGAAAATATATTTGCTTTTGTGTTATTAAGTTCTGTAAAAATGTGTACCTTCCTTTTGTTTTGATTCACACTGAAACCTTTTGTTTAATGTTATGTGTTGGTACAGGTATTATTTGCGGGTTGTTTCAATGGTGTAGTAATAAAAATCTTATTATTATTATTGGATTGATGGCCCGATTCTCCCCTGCGCGCGCCCCATTACAACTAGAAGCAATACTCTCAGTTACATTAAATATACGACTTTTCTACGGATCCCTCATAAAGCCCTAAGTAACTCAAATCAAAATAATGTAAACCCCATTTGTCGCATTCCAAGTGCGTTAGAGGGTGCCTTAATCCGAGGGGATTGCATATTATTAGAAAGATGTACGCTAGATGATAGAAACACATAGAAATATGGCACAGAAGCATGCAGACTATCATTGTAATATCAAGCAATCTTAAAACACATTTAAAACCAGGTCCTCAACAAACAAAACACTGAATATCCCAAGTAAACACACCTAATCAACTCTACGAGTATAATTGTATTCTCAATCAATTAGATATAATGAGTGCCAAACGAAGAATTTTCCATAACTTTAAAATTTTTATCTGCAAAGTTTTTAAAAATTTACTACCATCTTACTTTAGATACAAACTACATTACGATAAAGACTTCCACATACACCATACAAGAGAGAGGGAAGATATTAGACTAAAAAAAAAAAAAAACAAAACCCTAACACAAAATTGTTTACTGTATAAAGGCATTCAAATGTACCTATAGCTTAGTTCCCAGTGAAATAAAAAAAAATGTACCTGGATTAAGCACATTTAGAGAAAGATGTAAAAATAATGTATGTAATAAGTATTAGATATTAGCAATACGTAAATTAAAATTTAAAATATTTAATTTTATATTAGAAATATTTCCACTACATGTGGAACTATTTTAAGTTTAAAAAGTTAAAAATATACGAGCGGAAAATGTACCTCGTACGATGATGTAGAACTAAGCCAGCTGAGGAATTGAACCCTCGACGTCTGGGTGAGACTCCGATGGATTTGACCACTCAACTACTAACTGGCATATGTAAGAATCGTGATTGTTATCAAGTAACCTTCAAATAACCACTTACTACAGCCGGGAACGCCCTTAAAGGTAACTACTAGTACCTACTTTGATTCCCAAATAAAAACACAAATATATCTTTCATCTCCCACCCTTTTACGATATCTCTTTGAGGACTTATCAGCGATCAATCTCTACTAGTCCTAAGGGGCAGCCACCCCAGGGAACTGACGTAGCCCAAGGGCCTAAATGTACCCCAAGTACGTCCCAAATGTTCCCCATTAATGCTGTACCACCCCGCAATCAGAGGCGTGCATTCGATATAGGCACATACGCACTACCCACCCTACCTTACTCACATAAAAACTTTATAAAAATATTACAATAAATCAATCTATACTTTCAAAAATACGGACGAAGTTCCGGGTATGAATCGCAGAACCGCGCGCGCTTTACCGAACGCCCTTGTCAAAAGCTGGAACTAAGTATTCAAAAAGTCAAATTCAAATTTTGACCGTATTCTTCATAAAAAAGTACAAGTGTGTGCAATGAGTATTTAAAATACTCGTTTGTGTTAGTGTCGTAAAAGTCCTTGACTTTCGGTACAAATAACAAACGTAGCAACCAGTGCCATCTGTTGGTACCACTGTTGATTAGTACTAATTTACTAACGAAATCAGCTTAGCTTTATGCATATTTGATGTGACAGATAATCCCAAATAAATATCAATTTATCCAGCTTAGCATTCTTAGTTTTCCTACTGGTTACCCTGATTAAAAACCCTGCGCACGCCACTGCCCATAATCCACCAAAAAACCCTCGAAATCCACCCAAACCCCCCAAAAAGTAAGCCCTACCAAACACACCTCGAAATGACCCCCCGTTAATGCACTGAAGTGTCATTATTTCGTACAACATCTGTTGACGTGATGAGAATTAGGTGTTGGACCTCTAATTGAAATCCAATGACGGAATTAGAGTTATTAGGCAGCTGAATATTTTATTGGCCCCCTGCAAGTGCTATTCAAATGGCTGGGAGCTCCTGGCTCTAACGTGTCTTAAATAAATCATCGACGCGGTTGGTTTAACTTGTAGGGTGTTATTTCCAACACTTTGTGTGGGGGGGTAGTTACATCACCTTCACACCCACACTTCATTCGGGGATGCTTTAAATGTAGGAAGGATTTACATTTTTAGCATTCCATTAGTAAATGGTACAGGTAAATCATTTTAAAGAGATTCTTCCTTGTTTAGCGGTGTACTGTTTTGTAGGACAGTAATGGAAGAATGTGGGCAATTGTTCAAATAACCGGATTAACCACTATCGGCATGCACAAATACCTACACTCAAACGTGGGCTTTTTGAATTTTAAATAATTTTATTAAATATAATTAACAACATTGTTTACATGGCAATACTAGTGTGTATGTAAGTACTAAAATGTTTTTTTTAATTTAATTTATTTATATAATCCTTTTGGTTCCCTTTTTTTTTAAAGTCTCGTGTTTAGAGAGGGAGTCCCATTATGTATTGTTACACATTTAATAATTTCAAGATTACTACCATGAACTTGATAATCTGGTTTCTATACACTAATTACAAAACATAAATTAAAAGTAAATATCTATATAATGTATGTATATAAACATTTGTACGTTTTTTCCAAGTGAGCTTAATTAAAAAAATAAAAAGGAAATTTTTAGCGTTCTTTTTTGCCTGCAATTTTGTTTTCCATTTTACCTTTTTATTTTTTAACGGATTCTTAAAACATTCAATATCTTAAATTTAAAATATGTTCAAATTACATTATTGTTTTTTTTTTTTTTTATTTTAACGAAAAAAATTTAAACACTTAAAAATTGACAAAAAAAACTGGTAAAAAATACAGATAAATCAAAAATAAGAAAGGGTACAAAAATAAAGAGAAAATCAAAAAGGGTACAAAAAAATAAAATAAAGCAAGAGTTCAAAAATACAGAGAAAATCACAAATTAAAAGGTGTAAAAAGGAAAGGGAGAATCAGAGAAAAAAATGTATATAAGATCCATCTATGGAATGATGTATAACATAATTCTATAGGAGGATCATATATACCACTGTTGACATTTGTCAGATGAGAACGGGTCGCTTCTATGACTCGTTCTTGTGTTCAACAGCTGAACTGTGGAATGATTTGCCGGATTCTGTGTTTCCTCCCTCCTACAACATGGGTCTATAACTACAAAATGATTTCCCTCAAAGCCTCCTGTGTGGAGTTAGCGTAAAAAAAAATAATATTTATTATTAATATAATTTCTTCAAATGATTGGTATTCACTTTGTGGCGTCATTATTAATAAATGAATTATAAATACACTTTGTTTTATTATACAGTATTCATATATTCCTGATGATGAAAGCATCGCTTTTTTGATCTATGCATATTTATAAAGTGGTGAAAACAAAGTGTATTTTTAAGTAATTAATTAATTAATTTATTTATTATATACATATTTACTTAGATATAATAGTTACACAGGTGTAAAACACATCACAGTAGGTACATACATAAAATAACGAACAAGCACAGGAATAACGTAGTGTAAGTAAGTATCATTCCAAGTAATTAGCTACAGAGGCGAATATTCAAAACATATCTCACATTCACTGATACTTATATTCTAGACCAGTGGTTCTTAACCTGGGTTCGATCGAACCCCAGGGGTTCGGTGAGTCAGTCTCGGGGGTTCGGTGGAGGTCAAGACCCCCGACTTATATGATTTGTGGTGACACGCTCCGCTTGTCCATCATTGGCTGCAGGTGATCACGCAGCGGTAGAGCTTTGCAAACTTTCCCCTGCTAGACGACTGTGTAAATAAGAACGAAGATGTACCGGAAATACCCGCGGAACTGAAGCAAGCAATTGCCACGCACTTAGATGAGCTTGCAAACTCTCTCGATGGATACTTCCCTACAAGAGAGTCATATCCAGCATGGGTGAGACAGCCGTTCACGTTTAGTGTTGAGACAGCAGTCAACATCAATGATGAATACCTTGATGAAATCATTGAAATTCAGCAGAGCCAGGTTCAACACCAACTCTTCAGAACAACATCGCTCTCAACGTTTTGGTGTCCACAAATGGAAACATACCCTGTTATTGCTAAGAAAGCTCTGGAGATTTTTTTACCGTTTGTTACAACATATCTTTGCGAGCAATCCTTTTCGAAGATGCTGGATATAAAAACGAAGAAGAGGAATAGACTTTGTTGTGAAAATGACATGAGAGTGGCACTTGCCAAGGTAAAGCCGCGAATTTCTGAATTGGTTTCTGAAAGGCAACAGCAGAAGTCACACTCATTTGAAGTAAATATTAATTAATATGTTTCATGCTTTGATTTAACCATTAAAATTTAATGTTTTGATCTTCGTTTTTTATTTTTTTTTTCATTTTGTACACCTATATATAAATATATACCATGTTTTGAATTTGTAAAAATCTAATTTTATTTTTCAAATTAGGAGTGGTTCGGTGAACGCGCATATGTAACTGGTGGGGTTCGGTACCTCCAAAAAGATTAAGAACCACTGTTCTAGACAGATGTATTAATAATTGTTGAGGATGTATGCAATAATCGTCTGTATATATATATATTTTTTAGTGATGGTGTTTTTTTCACTGGAATTTCACAATACTTTGAAATGAAAACCAATGGCTTTAAAAGCATAGGAATATGGTTGTCTCCTACAGCGGAATTTCATATTATTTAAAAATGAATCATATCAATTAGAGAACGCTGATAACAGAACTCGAAGAATTTTTTGAAAATATCGAATAGTATCGAAGATACAAGTCGTCAAAATGTTGATAACTTCACAGTTCATAACATTATAAGCGCGGCCATTAATATCACAGGCGCGGCAGTATCCGTTATTATATAATTGTACTAAATTGTGACTTGTGACGTCACTACTATAAGTTTTTAATTTTTTTTTATATGAATACCGTACATGACTCCCAACTGCTCCCAACCGTCTGGAGCCAGTGAGACTATGGCATTCTCAAGTGGGAAATGTTGTGAGGCTGAAGTTATTGGAGAGGGGAAGGAGAAGGGGAAGAGGAAGGTGGGGAAATACCTGGCTATTCAGATCTGGTCACCAAACACGGCTAAAACCAATTTCAAGCAACGTTTCAATTCTGAATGGTGGTCTTTCACCAGGGCGATACAGAGAGTATCTTCCACTCTGGAACGTGCGCAAATATACTGTATATTATTTTAAAATTAATTAATTGTGAAACAGCACAAATTAATTAAATAAAATTTACTTGAACACGCCGGGATTTGAACCCGGGACCTTCGGATTAGTAGTCGAGAGCCTTACCCCTCGACCATGGAGGTCGTCAGTTTGAAAGCTTATATGGTAAATTCGTCATTGCTGGATAAATGGAAAAACTAATTTTACTGTTTTTATTAACTCTTTAAATATAATACGTTTCCATCAAAATAAAATCTTCAGAGACAACCTCATTGTCACTTGGTGTACAAATCAAAAATATTTTATTTTTCGTTATTCTTATTACTATAATAAAGCCATAATACAATAATATCTGTTATTCCCAGGAGTCCAGAAGTCATAAGGCTAAGGAGGTCCATAACTGGAATAATATCTGCTATTGTTAGAACCTTGTTGGGGTCAGGAGGTTTGTTTGAAGGGTGGGAGGTCACACCCCCCTCACCCACACTCCAGTCCTCTCCACCTGCCACCCACTCCGAGCCTAACAGCTTTCTCCTGTTAGGACGTGACCTGGGTACTACCAAACTAGTATGACCAAATATTCTAAATTTAACAATAAAATATTTAAATATTTTTTTTATTTATTTTTAAATAGCCCTCTTTACAAGCGGAAATATGTGTGAGGTTCTGAAAGGATTATATGGTTGGTTCCTACCTTAATTGCTATTTATCCAGCCCCTACTTTCCCTAACCAACACTATGAATGTAGTGATGGGTTATTATGTTAAGAGTTGGAGTCACGGCACCAGCTCAATATTTTCGTACGACTCAATTGAACGACGCCTCATTTACGAGCTGGCACATATTAAGAGTCGGCCGTGGCTCCCACGACTGCTCATACGACTCCCAGTGTATAGGTGTAGGTACATAACGTCCAGATGCCAGACTGTCAGGCTCCGTTCACACGTGTAAATGCGGTAATTATTAACTTAAACATAAGTTAACATCGATATAGGCTAAGTCTTAGTGGGGTTAATAGTTGAAACGTAAAACAATAAAATCAATTCATAGTTCAGTTGAACCGTGGTAAAGTATACCA
Organism: Halesus radiatus; assembly: GCA_022606495.2. NCBI lineage: Eukaryota > Metazoa > Arthropoda > Insecta > Trichoptera > Limnephilidae > Halesus > Halesus radiatus. The sequence continues at coordinate 126,610 of JAHDVE020011167.1, forward strand.
GAAATTTTGTAATAGAGCAATGCACGCCATTGGTACTTACATATATTACGTGAATGTTTATTATAACTTCTAATTCATATCTGTATAAAATAATATATAGTATATTTGCGCACGTTCCAGAGTGGAAGATACTCTCAGTATCACCCTGGTGAAAGACCACCATTCAGAATTGAAACGTTTCTTGAAATGGCTTTTAGCCGTGTTTGGTGACCAGATCTGAATAGCCAGGTATTTCCCCTTTTCCCCGCCTTCCTCTCCCCCTTCTCCGTCCCCCCCCCAATACCTTCAGTCTCACAACATTCCCCGATTGGGAATACCATAGGCTCACTGGCTCCAGACGGTTGAGAGCATTTGGGACTCTTGTGCGGTATTTATATAAAAAATATTTATATATATCTTGTCACTATGCACTCTCTTTTTCTATTATGTAAACCATCAACTCTGTAAAATTATCATGTAAATATTTTTCACGTAATTTGTACACTCTGCTTCTCTGCACAAGCATTGCTTAAAAGAGAAATGTTCGAAGTAAATATTCGAAATTTGCTAATACCCCAAGGGAAAGCGTTTTAAAATTCTCAGCTGGGTTCGTTTTTGTAAATATTACGAAAATGCGGTATTAAATATTCTAAAAAACATAAAATAAAAAAATAAAAATTGTTTTTAGGCTTACCGGATGGTCACCCTAAAATCTTTACAATACAACCCAACACCAGCTAAGAAGTCAGCCTCTAAGCAGTGGGGTCACCACACGTTACCGCCCATTGTACGCCGTGACCCTACAAAAGCGACCCTTTGTATGCCTGAAGCACTAATACCCAATACAGTAGAAGTAACAGCTATTCCGCTGACCCGGTAATGCCTTTCGGCTTTTGCAAATCTGAAATTCACCCCATAATGGAAGCGTTCCCGATGGTGAAGTATCGGTTTTCAAAAAGGAGTTTTTACCAGACAAAATGTTGGTAAATTTATTATTGAAAAAGGTTGAAGGTTTTTTGCTTTGTAAAGTCAACCGGTTTAGATTCGATTGTTTTCGGATGAAGACTTTTTGTTTTGAGTGAATTATTTTATTTTATTTCTTTAGATCGAAGACTGAAACTAGTTTATAGAAAATTCATTTAAAGAAAAATAATTTTAGGAGTTTGGTAGTTGACCATCATAGAATAAAGAAGAACACAATTTTGGCACCAGCTTAGTTGTCCGTCATCCACGTTTGTTTCGCGTGATTTTGACTGCGGTAAGCAAATTACAAAGTATTTATAAAAAGGGTCAACTAAATTAAATAAAAACAAGCCGAACCTCTTAGTAAGAGTTTTATTTAAATTGGTGGCACTTCTAGCTGGCCCCCGCCTCCTTATTTTGATTTATTCCCCTCCCGTGTTAGGGCATCTCTATTGCCCTGTGGATGTGAACGTCTTTCGTTTTACAAAAATCTAACAGATGGGACCTTAAATTTAAAATATTAATGTTTTTTATTATTTTTTCATTTCTATCAAATGGAATGGCGATATACAATGCAGGTCGTGTAAGAGAGACAGAGAGTTGTATTTTCATTGGCTCTCTCGGGGTTATAACCAAAAGGAAGTAAGTCAGTGGCTACAGTGTGTTTCTTCCGTGGGGAAATAGTTTAGTGCCGCGATCCTTGTTTTAACGCCTGACCACCATGATGCTTTACAGGCGTCTGGTCTAGCTACTTAGCTATTGCAACGACCTACGACAAAAAGCGTCATTTTAACAGGTTTTTATAGTATATTTCCAGATACGGTGGATCGCCACACAACTCTGTCTTGGCACATTGCTTGCACAACCCTTGCTTCATTCACGTTCACACATCGTCTCATACATACTCTTCTATTGTTCTGACTCTTGAAACGACCCTACTAAAATATTTGACTAACTTGTTCGTTAAATGTCTTAATTGTGCGTCTCCGGCTTCTTCTACCACTGACTTTGGTATCATGAACTATTCATATTAGACTCCTTTCTTGATTCATCCGCTCCTCATGTCCTTAATAAAAAAAAATCCGTTCATTCTATACACATGAACAATAAAAAAAGACACAGCACATTTAAACATGAAATTTCATTAAAATGACATAAAAAAGTATTATTTATAAATTAAAAACCATTCCCTTTATAACTTCTCTGTGTCATGCACGTATACGTTATTATACATACATACTCGTATATATATATCATAAATATGCTATACTTATATACCTACTTCGTATCATGTTATTTTTTGTTAACTTAAAACCTTTTTTTTTCTGTATCCAAAATCATTTAAATGTTAAAATATAAGAAGGCCTTCCGGGCGTTAAAAATTAATAAATAAAAGTAAATAAATTAAATTAAAAGACATTTTCATGTCTCCCGAAACCTCCAAAGTTTATTAATTGTTTTTTGTGTTTAATTCGTAGAACTCCATTTATTTTATTTTTTTTATTTAATGTAAATCAAATTGAATAATGCTATTATTAAATTTGATTGCATGTCTGGAATTTCTCGGTGCAATGAATGTAAAAATTGTAAAAGAAATAAAAAAAGTGGTTTAAATATAGCTTTTAAAACCAATAATAATATAGGAACAAGTCCAAAAAACTCAAAAAGTAAAAATGCTAAACTTAATAATAGTGGCATATACGAATTAAAATGCGACCATGGCGACTGCAACGCTACCTATATCGGGCAGACGGGAAGGGCTTTTTCAACTAGATTCAAAGAACATATACGATGTTATAAAAATAATAGCACTTCTTCCAAATTCGCAGATCATCTCTTATTAAATAATCACGTCCCGCTTGACAACAACAAATCTCAACTCTTACATATAGAAAGAAAGGGTCTTAGATTAAATTTACTTGAACAATTAGAAATTAATAAACAAACGAATGATCCTAATATAACATTCATTAATAAAGTAAGGAAAATTACACATTCACCGCTTCTCAGTATGTTCACATTATCAAAACAATATAACACATTTAAATAAATTAATTTAGAAAACATTATCAGTTAAATACGAGGAAACACATTATAAATGTGAAAACCTCACAGAATTCAGAATTTCAATTGTTTTCTAACTAAATCGGTTATACCGATAATAAATCATTATTTTTAAAAACCCGTCCAAATTAGAATGGGGTGGGAGTAAATATAATCATATAAATTATTCTTCATAATGTGGATTAACCGCAGTTTTAAAATGGCCTAGAAAGCCTAAACAGCTGTCACAATAATAAAAACTTAAAATACTTGCGGAACTTAATTATGAAATTATTAAATTTGATTTATATATATACATTTTTTAAATCTTTAAAGTTTACGTTGAAGATATCAAGACAGATGTTATTTAGCAGCACTATAGCACCGCTTGTCATGATGTGCTGAGACAACACGTCTGTTCTGCCACGTGGTATTCATGGCATATCGTGGTGCCGCCTCTGGCAGTAGTCATTTTGGTACAAAAAATTTATAGCACACGAGGAGGTATGGAATTTCTATCATATTATGTGTAATTTTGTACGCTGTTACTTCAAGGGCACCACTCCTAGATTGGACACTTTGGTAGCGCGTCTCAGAGAGCAAATCTTCGTGATGTAAAATTGGGGGTACTGACCGTTTATTCTGTACTTAAGAATTTATTATTGCATTTGTTTAAAATGTCAATGCATTTTTTTCTGTTATGGGGCCCATTTAACAGAAGCGTACCCAACTTTGGACCTTATAATGCAGTTGAACATGGAAGTCTTGGCTTCGGGTTTAGTAAATTGTTTGCTAGATTTTATAATAAACCGTAATAGTTTGTAGCACGATGTAGACAACTGCAATATGTAGTCTGAGAACGTAAATTTGAAATCAAAGACTACCCCTAGGTCGTTGATGGATTTTAAAGATGACAGTATAAAATATTCCTTTATTTTATAGATAAATTGAAAAAGGTTCATTGATGGACATTTTTTTCTTCCGTTATGTTTATTGTGCCAGACGTATTGAGCACACAAGAACTGTAACATACTAGAATATGTATGATAGACTTGGAAAATAATGTCAGTATCGCCCCGGTGAAAACGTGCTATTCAGAATTTAAACGTTGCTTGAAATGGCTTCAGCCGTGTTTGGTGACAAGACCTCAGTATCCAGGTAATTTTCCACCTTATTCCCCCCATTATCCCCAGCCTCACGACATAACAAATTGGGAAGTCCACAGATTCACTGGCTCCTCCAGACGGTTGGGAGCAGTTGGGACTTTTGTGCGGTATCAACATTAAAAAAGATTGCGGTTCCCGTTTTTGATTAGTTTTAATTTGACGTCAGTACGTCTAACGCGTTTAAGGTTATCAATACATTTGAAATCCCGAGCTCCCGCGGCCTAATATTTCCATAGTGTACCGAGGGTAAAATTTTGCGGCCATTTTCGTACTAACTTGTTTTTAAAAAAATTATGTTTTGTAAGCTGTGCCGTCTTACCACATAATCCTGTTGCATATTTATAAAAAATGTATATACCTATCATAAGTAGTTTCCCAGAATAGCTACTTATGTTCTACATATATACGAAAAGAAATTATGTTTTTACGTTGCAGATTGGATACGCCGTCTCTCAACGGATACAAATTTTGCGATTCCGATGTGCAATCTCGGCGCATCAAAGGTTAATAGATGATGTATTCATGAATGAACAATGGAATACAGAAATAAAAGCATTATATATGAAGAAGTCAATTAATAAACCCAACTTAACAACATCCCAGCATTAAATTTGTCAAATGGACAGCCATGGAGCGCACAATTCATTCCCATAAATGAAAGCGCCGCCAGAAAAGCAGCAACGCGTAGAAAATTCTAAAACTCCGGACAAAAGAACCGGCGGGAAAATTCAGAAATAGAATAAGGCACCAGTGTTGCCAACCTGACAACAACAAGTTAAATAGTTTCTTAATGGATTACGTTGGCAGCCCCGACTGTCATTTGCTATTTTCCCTCCAAAACGCACGCACAAAGGCGCTCGAACAAAGAAGGGGCGCGCTTTTTACGTTCCCGACTTCAGATTACACACTTTGGAGAGAAAGTAACCCGAATACCCAAATAGGCAATACTGAGAGTAATGATAATCTAATTAAAGTAATGCAGTGTCTTTGTCTTTTGTCATTTAAGTTTTCACTGTGATTTTGGGATTTTGGGAAAAATAGTCAATATTTTTTATTAAATGTAACAAAACTTGTAAGTCTGTCAGAGTATTTTTTTAATGTAACTTTTTTAATATCAAATAAAGTTCCTATTTCAAACTGCTGTTACAAAAACGAACTATCAAATGTTTTCTACTATAAATAGACTCCTAATCCATGGAGTAATGAGTACTGTAAAGTAGTTAATTACTTCAATAATATGTCCCTGGGTACGTCAAGTAAAACCAATATGTTAAAACATATTGCGTTAAATATGTGAAGGACTTTAATCAAAAGGTTTTTTTTTTCTTTTTGCCTTAAAGTTCCTACTTGTATGCTCTTTGCATTGTACTTCGCTGTATATTCACTGTATTTAATGTGTTATTAGAAAAATGGTTTGTGTATATGTACTGGTAAATTATGTATTTTTTAAATATTTGTAAATGGTCATTGACTGTAAATAAATAAATACCGATACTGAAGAGACACTGGACAACCCTGCACTCTCGTATATAAATCTTGCCTTTGTATAATGGCCTTTTACGTTTAGGGTTTAACTGTGATGTTGGAATGGCGGAATAATAATCAAATTAACACAACGTATTATCTCAGATGAAATGTGATAACGAAGAGACACTGGAAAAACTCGCATGCTCTTTTTTACCTACCTCTATTGTTGTCTCTCTTTTATGCTGTCTCTATAAATATATCTATTATTAAAATGTATACAATTGATTCGTGTTATTTTGACGGCCTCCATGGTCGAGGGGTAAGGCTCTCGACTACGAATCCGAAGGTGGTGGGTTCAAATCCCGGCGGGCGCAAAGTAAATTTTATTTAATTAATTTGTGCTGTTTCACAATTAATTCATTTAAAAATAATATATATTATATTTGCGCACGTTCCAGAGTAGAAGATACTCTCTCTCTGTGATGAGGGGGGGGGGGGTTACTTTTGAAACATGTAGATATTTATTTATTAAAAACAGCTGTTTAAACAAAGCAATACTTAATAAATTAATTGAGTATAACATATCTGCGGCACGGTCAGAGCCCCAGATGCGACTTTTTATTTTTCTTTTGTTTTTTTTTTGGATTTTTGTTTAATTTGGGTTGTGTTAATATTATCTTCTTCAATGATTAAATATTACAATGAGGTTTATAAACTTAGTTAAGTTTAAAAAATAATTTCCCTCAAATTTCTTACAAGACCGCAAGTCATCCCAATATCCTTTTATGTTTTATTTCCGACGATGAAAATCTGATGGTTTTAAAATCTATCTATATATTTAAAAATAATATTTGTTTGTCTGTCTGTTTGTCCTCGATTTTCTCGAAAATTACTTGACCGGTTTCGTTGAAAATAGCACAGTTTGTTCTTATTCGCGCCGGAAAGGTTTAGAGAGTAGTTTGAATGAAATCCAATGTGTAAAACTATTGCTACAACGTTTTAAAATTAGTATGAGAAACGTTGAACCCGCCATGTTTTATTTAGGCTAGCCCATCGATATATCACTCTGGTTAGCCATAGATTACATATCATAGATTACATATTAAAAATAAGAAGTATGTTTTGGTAGAATATTTTCAAAATTGAAAATACAAGTAGGTTTGTAATTAAATTTATTTTGAAAATATAAATGTTTGGATTGAAATAAAATTTTTGTAGGAGTGCTTTTTCGTTTCATTGTTTAGAGATAGTAGATCACTGTCAAATCAATTATCACACCCAAACTTCATAACTTAATTCCGAAAAGAATAAATACTGAGCAAGGTCGGGTACACATCAGCTAATTTCGAATAAAAATGATTTTCTCAAATTTTCAACCGTCCAATTTGAAGTAGAAACCCGTGAGAAGCCACGATGGGTCTCCTCTTTCTTCCACTTGTCGTGTCGTGTATCCGTATTTCATCTCCCTGCCGCGGCAAGCAGTGGAATAACGGCGGTATATAACATAAACACACGGCACGGAATAAATAAAGAAAGCCAAATAATAAACATCCCAGGAAATGGGATTGTAATCTTGAGTATAGATTTACCAAGGGCTGGGGCGGGGGTGGACAGGGCTGGGATGATTCAATGGACAATTCTCGCTATCTGATGTAGGTAGGGATCAACTTATAGTACTTTCAGATACTTAAAAAAATGCTTTAAGTGTTTGTCTCTTCCACAAGATTTTCATTAAAACTTAACATATTTTCACATGTTTAACGTTTTTTCAAATCTATGGAAAAATCTACAGCCAAAAATATCTATGAAATTATCTCGATTGGAGAGCGTTAAAAAATAAAAAGTTTGTCTATTAAATTACAGTTTCACAACAAAGTCTAGAAATTTGATGAAATGGAAAAAACAAATTTCACAAATTATAGCGTAGGTTATTTGTGACTTCTGATTCAGAATTATCGACTATAGACTACAGGTAAAATGACATAACTCATTTTTTTCTGTAAATTTAGTATAAGAGTGTAAGATACTCTCAGTATCGCTCTGGTGAAAGATCACCATTCAGAATTGAAACGTTGCTTGAAATAGCTTTTAGCCGTGTTTGATTACCAGATCTGAATAGCCAGATATTTCCCCACCTTCCTCTTCCCCTCCCCAATACCTTCAGCCTCACAACGTTCCCCAATTAGGGATGCCATAGTTTCACTGGCTCCAGACGGTTGGTGTCAGTTGGGACTCTTGTGCGGTATTCATATAAAAAAATAAGGTTTTTAATGACAAGCATCTCTTAGTCATTAATTGTTCATGTGTTTAATTCGCAGAACTGTAAATTAAATTTTTTTTTTCTAATGTTATTATTAAGTTCTGGAACTATTTTGAGTTTTTTATTATTGTGACAGCTGTTTCGGCGTTAACGCCATTTTCAAACTATGGTTAATCCACATTGTGACGACTTATTTATATGATTTTTTTCACACCTACCCCATTTTAATGTGGACAGGTTTTTAAAAATAATTATTTATTTTCGGTTAGCTAGAAAATAATTAAAATTCTCTATTCTGTGAGGTTTTTACACTTTTAAAGTATTTCTCCATATTTAAATGATAATGTTTTCTTAATCGATTTATTTCAATATGTTTTTGATAATGTGAACAAACGGTTAAGAAATTAGATAATAAAAACTAAAAATACTTGCAGAACTTAATAATAACATATTAAATTTTATCTACATGAAATTTTTTAAAAGACTTCTTAGCCAAACTACAAAAACGTGGTTTATCGGAACTGTTTTGTCTTACATTTTCTAAAATTTCTTAAGCTAATAAATACACACACACCATGCATAAGAAATGGCTTCTTTGACATGTAAGTACATTTCAAAATTGCAAGAAAAAACTTTCTCATCCAATAATGTCACCAAGACATAAAATAACAAGGTGTTCGAAAATTAAATTTCTTTTGAATATAATGTAGAATCATTCATTGGATAACTAACATCTCTTCCATAGGTCACTGCAAGTGGTTTGCTACGGCAGGTAACTTAGAAGGGTTGCCCGGGTTCATGGTGTGAGGTTTGTCCAGGTCTTGTCGGGGGATGCGTCAGCCCACCAGCCGCGTGGCCGGATCGGGAGAGGCCGTTCGGGGAAGACCCTTTGATCTCTCCAGCCGACCCATCTCCTTGCACCGCAGTGGGAGGGATGGATTAATACGTCCGTCACTTCTGGACACACTGACTCCCAGATTCCTAACCTCCACTCATACCCTTTTCCTTCTCAGAAATTCATCTCCTTTCTTTCCTTAAAAATAGTTTTCACACCTGTGCGGAGTTAATGCAAAAAAAATAATAAATCTAGAATTACCACAAATTTTCGAATTAGTGACATATATTTACTTGGATCATGGAGTTTTTGCAACGTTAGGTATAAACTTTTAATTAAAACCATATTGGTGCGCTATTTGAAATTATTTAAATGATCGTGGCGCCCTCCTTTCTTTCTAGACTTTTTAGACGGATTATACTTTGGTATGTGATATAGAATCATATCTTTTTTAAAAGTACCACTTCTTCTGAATAGTAAACATAATTTAAAAAATAAGCATTTAAAAAAAAGTAAGACACATCCTTTTACTTTTGAACCGTCTTGAACGATTGCAGCGACCTCCGTTCTTCACCCAAGTCTGCTCTGTCTCAGGGGGCGGGGCGTGCCGTCGGCGGGGGCCTGTGCGCGGAGGGGGATGTTAATGTTAAGTAGAGAGGGGGCGGCTAGTTGGGAGGGGGCGGCGAAGGAGCGAGAGAAGGGGGGCGTCCCGGCGCTGTAAGAAGTGGAAATGGCGTTCGCATCCGGGAAATAAGGCAAATGGAAGCGGTGCGAAGCTATATTTTAATATTAGAGAAAAGAACAGATCTTAAAAGATGTCTGTTCAGGCCAGAGATTAAATTTATTTTACTACTCGAATCTGATCATTTTTGGCAATAACGTAGGTATATATTTTACTACTAGAAATAGATTATTGCTGGAAAAATACGTATTATGTATTTTACTGCTAGAATCTGATGACTGCTGGCAAAAACTTACTGTATATTTTACTACTAGAATCTCACCACTGCTGGCAATAACACAGATACATATTTTACTGCTAGAATTTGATTATTGCTGACAAATCGTATTATATATTTTACTTCTAGAAACTGATTACTGCTATCAAAAACGTATTGTATATTTTTCTACCAGAGTCTTATCACTGCTGGTAATAACACAGGTATATATTTTCTGCTTGAATTTGATTACTGCTAGCAAAAACGTATTATATATTTTACTACCTGATTACTGCTGGAAATAACATTACATTTTACAGCTAGAATCTGATAAGTGGTGGCAAACATATTTGAATAAATCATATATGCATATATTTATATTACTGCTAGAATCGGATTACTGCTTCGACGGCCTCCATGGTCGAGGGGTAAGGCTCTCGACTACGAATCCGAAGGTCGCGGGTTCAAATCCCGGCGTGCGCAAGTAATTTTTATTTAATTAATTTGTGTTGTTTCACAATTAATTCATTTAAAATAATGTATAGTATATTTGCGCACGTTCCAGAGTGGAAGATACTCTCAGTATCGCCCTGGTGAAAGACCACCATTCAGAATTGAAACGTTGCTTGAAATGGCTTATAGCCGTGTTTGGTGACCAGATCTGAATAGCCAGGTATTTTCCCTTTTCCCCACCTTCCCCTTCTCCTTCCCCTCCCCAATCCCTTCAGCCTCACAACGTTCCCCAATTGGGAATGCCATAGTCTCACTGGCTCCAGACGGTTGGGAGCAGTTAGGGACTCTTGTGCGGTAGACATATAAAAAAAAAAAAAAAACTGCTAGTAATTTTTATTTTATTTTATTTATTATATTTAGGAATCAAACAGTTATGCAATCTGATAATTACATTGTTAAATGAACATTAGATAAACAAAATTCCATTAATTGAGCAGTTAAAAACAATTATACGTACTACATTATAAACACAAAAAATGAAAATATAAACAATAGGTATTATAAGTAATTTGATAATTAAAATGTTTGCATCAATCGAAAAATTCAGCCAGTTTGACTTTATATGTTTTAAAGGTGGATTTGAAAACGTCTACATCTCGTAAGGTATTGGATTTTTTACAGATACGTCGTATTAGTGAATTTTTCGCATACTTAGATTTAGAATGTGGTACATTAAATAAATCGTCCGACCTGGTGTTGCGATCAGGGCAACGAAATGCTACCCCTTTTAACAGATATGATGAATCAACAAGTTCACAAATTTGTATAAGAATAACGGATGGGTTTAAAATGTAGATATAATATTTTACTACTAGAATCTGCTTACTGACGGCAAAATCAAATATTATGTTTCACTACTAGAATCTGATTACTGGTGGCAATATCATATATTATTTTTCACCACTAAAATCTGATTATTGGTCTCAATTTCTTATATTATATTTCACTACTAGAATCTGATTACTGGTGGCCATATCATATATTATTTTTCACTACTAGAATCTGATTACTGGCGTCAAAATCAAATATTATATTTCACTACTAGAATCTGATTACTGGTGGCAATATCATATATTATTTTTCACTACTAAAATTTGATTATTGGTCTCAATATCTTATATTATATTTCACTACTAGAATCTGATTACTGGTGGCCATATCATATATTATTTTTCACTACTAGAATCTGATTACTGGCGTCAAAATCAAATATTATATTTCACTACTAGAATCTGATTACTGGTGGCAATATCATATATTATTTTTCACTACTAAAATTTGATTATTGGTCTCAATATCTTATATTATATTTCACTACTAGAATCTGATTACTGGTGGCCATATCATATATTATTTTTCACTACTAGAATCTGATTACTGGCGTCAAAATCAAATATTATATTTCACTACTAGAATCTGATTACTGGTGGCAATATCATATATTATTTTTCACTACTAAAATTTGATTATTGGTCTCAATATCTTATATTATATTTCACTACTAGAATCTGATTACTGGTGGCCATATCATATATTATTTTTCACTACTAGAATCTGCTTACTGACGGCAAAATCAAATATTATGTTTCACTACTAGAATCTGATTACTGGTGGCAATATCATATATTATTTTTCACCACTAAAATCTGATTATTAGTCTCAATATCTTATATTATATTTCACTACTAGAATCTGATTACTGGTGGCCATATCATATATTATTTTTCACTACTAGAATCTGATTACTGGCGTCAAAATCAAATATTATATTTCACTACTAGAATCTGATTACTGGTGGCAATATCATATATTATTTTTCACTACTAAAATTTGATTATTGGTCTCAATATCTTATATTATATTTCACTACTAGAATCTGATTACTGGTGGCAATATCATATAATATATTTCACTACTAGAATCTCATTACTGGTGGTAACATCATATATAAAATTTTACTACAGGAATGTGATTAGGTGCTGATGGTAATGACATTTTAATACAATAATCTGAATACTGATGGCAATCATGTTGAATATACATACAATTTACACATCACACATAAACAATATGGCAAGCAATCCATTAGCTACGAGGGGAGCAATTTATATAATTGCCTTTGAGACGAAAAAAAAAAAAAGAATTCTAGGTATATTAAAAAAGAAGTGGTTACTTTTAAAATTAAATGAACAAAATAATTAAAATGTACAAAATTTTCATGTATTCATTTAGGTAATTATTCTAGTTAAGGAAGTGAATATGTAATTTTATTTGCTTAGAATATATTTTTTAATATATAGTTTATGTACAAATTTTTAACTACTAACCATCATTACGTTTCTCTGCAGGGGTAGGCAAAGAGGATGGACAACCAAAAAGTTTTGTCTTGAATCATTCACATTCATACATAGGCTCACACATAATCTTCTGTTATTCTGACTCTCGACATGGCCCGACTCAAGTATTTAATTCACTTGATAGTGCCATGTCTTCCTCGGGCGTCCCCGACTTTATCAATCATTCACTTTACTTCGTTCATCGGCAAAGAATTTTTTTTTTGGTGTCAATAACCCTTTAATTGCTGCATAACTTTTGGTGTAGTGAAAGGAAAATATGAGGGTATCAAATCACTATTAATCTTGTAACAAGTGAAATATAAGTCAATCGGATAATACGTATATTAAAATGAATAAATTTGTAATATTCGTCCTCCCATTGCTGTAGCTGTAAACATTAGAGACCGTTATGGAGGCAGCGTTTCCACCGAAATTGCCCACCATTATAACGCCATCTCGGAGCATTAACTCGATTTGGGGCCCGCCCGTCGTCCCCCCAGTCCCACCACCCACCGTCCACCACCCACCACCCTGGCAGTTCCACCGACCGCCACCCTGAAGGCAGTGCCACCACCGCTGCTAAACTCGCAGCCAGTTGTAACAGAGCTGGTTGATATCTCTTCCGAGCTCCCAGCATCTCGATACGGTGTTGTGATGTGTATCTTGCATAGCAGGGTTTCACAACCCATTGGTAGCGTGGTAGTATTAAGTATCTGTTAAGTATCAAGTATCTGTTAAGTCTACAGTATCTGTTAAGTATTAAGTATCTGTTAAGTATTAAGTGTCTATTAAGCATTAAGTATTTGTTAAGTATTAAGTATCTATTAAGCATTAAGAATCTGTAGAGTCTTAAGTATCTGTTACGTGTTATGCATCTGTTAAGTATTACGTATTAAGTGTCTGTTAAGTATTAGGTATCTGTTAAGTATTAAGCATCTGTTAATTATAAATTATTATAAGGTATCTATTAAGTATTAAGTATCTGTTAAGTATAAAGTATTAAGTATCTGTTAAGTATTAACAATTATGTATTAAGTATTAAGTAACTGTTAAGTATTAAGTATTAAGTATCTGTTAAGTATTAAACATTAAGTATTAAGTATTACGTATTAAGTATTAAGTATTAAGTATTGAGTATTAAGTATTAGGTAGTAAATATTAAATATTAATTATTAAATATTACGTATTAAGTATTAAATATTAATTATTAAATATTACGTATTAAGTATTCAATATTAAATATTAAGTATTAATTATTTAATATTACGCATTAAGTATTAAGCATTAAGTATTACATATTAAGTGTTAAGTATTAAGTACTAAATATTATGTATTAAGTCCGGTCCTGTTGGCCTATCACAAAGCCGACATCTCACCCGACTAACGCCCCTCTATTTCACATATCCTACGCAATACACAAAAACCTTCTATTCCGCAAATTTGGAGGCATTTTCGTTCCTTTTATTCATACTTAACCATAGTACAAATTTACTTCTTTTGGCCCATAAAGCAAAAAAGGCTTTTACAGCGTTATTTATCAGACCAGTTCCTACCTATTGTGACTTTTGTGCGCATTATAGGCGAATTTTCTTACAATTTCACAGCGATTGTCAGGAAAACAATGCATTATGGTTCGACAATGAAATGTATACATAACACCGAAATTGGAACGAATTTAGATACATTCAGAGGTGAAGACAGTTTGACATTTGATAGGAAAAACAACACAGGAAAAAAGAAGCCTAACTTACTGTAAAGATATTTAAGCCACGTTAAAAAAATATTATCTCCATCTTAAAGTATATAACAATGTTAAAAATTCAGTGTTTTTATTTATAGTAATGTATTTCTTACTATCTGATATGTACCCGAAGTTGCTCGATTTTTTTTTTAATAAAGTTATGAATTTGCGAGTTCTTGCTTGTCGTTTGGGCGCCACAATTGATTCTACAGCGAAAATAATGCCTTGTGACGGCTATTGTTATCTCTAAACAAATAAACATTAATAAATTAATTTAAAAAATTACTTTTATTCGCCACTTTATTAATATACACAGATATCAACATGTTTCGAAAGCGAAATAGAAATGATTACATGATATCTGTGTATATTAATAAAGTGGTGAATACAAAGCAATTTTTTAATTAATTTATAAATAATGATGCCACAAAGTGAACACCAATCTTTTGAAGAAATTATAAAAAAATATTAATTCGAAAATTCTATTTCATTTATTTTTTCAAAATATATCTAAATAATAAAGTTATTAAAATTTTTATTTCATTCCAAACGTTTATTTTTTTAAAATGTGTCTAAATCATAAAGTTCTTAAGTAGGTACCTACTCGAGTTTTCCATTTTGATAATATTCCACTCAAAAAACCGTTCTTCTTTTGAATATGTAATCTATGGCTAACCGGAGTGTTATGTCTATGGGGTAACCTAAATAAAACATGGCGGGTTCAATTTTTTCCTAATAATTTTAAAACGTTATACCAACAGTTTTACATATTGGATTTCATTCAAACTACTCTCTAAACCTTCTAGGCACTAATAATAACAAGCTGTGCTATTTTCAGCGAAACCGGTCTAGTATTTTTCGAGAAAATCGAGGACAAACAAACAAACAAACTTACATTAATTTTTATATATATAGATTTTCTAAATGATCGCATACGAAGCGTTATTTATATAATTGCGCCCCCTTTCTCTTCCGTATTAATATATCTCATTTTCCAACATTGTTTAGTTTGGGTACTGTTGGGTCACAATCCTATTACATTTTTAATTAGCTCCCGTCCAGTGGTCGGGTCTGGGATCTTCGGCTATGATTTTATTTGTCTTGCGTCGAAAAAACGCCCCTACAACAAAACGCCGACAAGACCATTAGCGGTAGGACTTTAAGAAAAAAGGATAGATTAGAAAAATGGAAATGAAAACGATTAACTTTTCTGCGGCTAAACGCTTATTGTAACAGGGTTCATGCCTCATTAGGACTATCAGAAGTTAGACGTGCTGGGAAGAAATATCGATGAACGGATTTCCCAGGATGTAGAACCGTTTAAAATCGTGTTTACCCATATTTGTTACTTGGGTTATGATTGTGTTTAAAAATCAACGCAAAAAAAATCAAATAAATAGTATTCATATATTCCTGATGATGACAGCATCAAAATTTGAATCCCGGCGTGTGCAAGTAAATTTCATTTATTATTTAATTAAAAATACACTTTGTATACACCACTTTAATTAAAATATATAAATATTTCTACATGTTATTATTATTTATTTTCTCATATTTTATATTCTTAAATTATTGTTCTAAAATTTTTTATCATTTTTCTATACTTGAAATTATTTTTTAGTATTCATTTATTCCTGAGGATTTAGTTTAATTTAGAAAAACTGTTACATTTAAGTATATAATTTGCTTAAAAGGCAGTATGTTTAGATCCCTTAGCATTTTTTTAAACTTTGGAATATTTGTTTGGTCTTAAAATCATTCGCATGGCTTTGTTTTGTAAAACTGTTCGTTTTCTAAAATCCTCCTCTTTCGACAAGAACAAAATACTGTTACAATAATTAATATCAGGAACAATGATGGCATTGTAAATAGTTTTACAGGATTCTGCACTGATATATCTTCTTATCCTTCCGAGTAGTGAGATTTTTTGGCGATTTTCTTTATTACATATAT
Source organism: Halesus radiatus (assembly GCA_022606495.2). Taxonomy (NCBI): domain Eukaryota; kingdom Metazoa; phylum Arthropoda; class Insecta; order Trichoptera; family Limnephilidae; genus Halesus; species Halesus radiatus. The sequence continues at coordinate 142,807 of JAHDVE020011167.1, forward strand.
TGTATTTAGAGGTAGAGCCAGTCTGGAATTTAAAATAACACCCAAATATTTCATTTCGGACACTTTCTTCAAGAATTCTCCGTGTATTCATTTAGAAACTTGTTAAATAAAAGGTTTATTGCAAGTCCCGACACACGGAATGAGGAATTCCGCAATATCATCATGGCTGCTTTCAAAAACAAAAAAATAATTATTACCTTCGCACAAATTAATAGAAAAAACTAAGCAAATTACTTGCAAAAGTTAGCCTGTTGACTTAGAACTAATAGCGTTTAAATAAACACTTTCCGGTTCGCTTTGTCCCTCGAAATACAGTGGTTGTAAAGCAAAACAATATTAAATAAAACAAACACTTTATTATAAAACACGAATACATTTTATTTTTCGCCAACCGGTTTCGCTTAGCTCAAGCTTCGTCAAGACAAATATAATAACTAAAGAATGATGCGGAATTATCGTTAATATATAAAGTTATAGAATACAACAGAGAGAATAATACAAAAGAGAGAGAAAAGAGAACAAAATATTAGAGGGAGACAACAATAAAAAGTATTATGTATAAGAGGGAGACAACATTAACCTATATTAATAATAATAAATAGTAAATAAGACAGCGTAATGGGAACATAATGAAGTCATTGAAGTGAGATAATAAAAAAAATATTAAAAAAAAACGTTTAATTTATTTTTAAATCTAGAGACTAATTATCAAAATATTGCATTGCGTCTTTGAAGGATTTTTTACTAAATCGCTGTCAATTCATCAAACTTATCACAAATCAAAAATTTTCGATTATCCGATCCTATCTATGGGCCTGAGGAAATGATATATACGTTTCGATCCCAAGGCTTGCATTTCGATATTGGATGAACGAAGGAATGTATCTTAGAGGCTTTTTTTATTCAGAGAGAGAAAAGAGACCAACATATTAGAGGGAAACAACAATAAAAACATTTTATGTGCAAGAGGGAGATAACGTTGAGTTGAGTTCTACCGAAACCGGTCGATAATGCATAAATATAAATAAAATAAAGTGATTAAGAAAAAAAATAAATTATTTAAATTATAATGTCAAGCCACAAAGTGATTGGTTTTTTCGATAAATATTTTTTATTAACTTTTAAACGACGATTTATAAATTCTGCGTCTAATCGTATATAATAAAACGTATATATTCTGAACCGGCGTTTGTTGATCCGATTGATTGAATATATTTTCTAGTGGAGTACCTCGTTGAAACAATTTACAACCCCTGAAAACCCCAATAAGAAAAACGTTTTAGGATGCGGTATTTAAGTTTGCAGAGTACTGACTAATGACAGACGACCTAAATGGAATATAATAATAGATAGTGCAGATTATGCGTGAAGTTAGCCACAAATGCCGAGGACTTCGGACACAAACAGACCGCTTTACCGCTGCGCCACGCCCATGATTTGGTAAATCTTTTTTTTTTCATCACTCGGAACACGTTAAGTTAATTTGGTGAATTTCAACAGAATTACAACAGATGGCGTAATAATTGATGATCTTTCATAAAATAATTTTGGACAGGGCACTTTTAATAAATAGTATGCAGATTATACACTACACTATCAGTTACGAAAAACAAACAGAAACACTGAAAAAAATTTAATCTACATATATAAAAATCAATGTAAGTTAATTTGTCCTCGATGTTCTCGAAAATAACTGGGCCGGATTCGCTGAAATAAGCACAGATTGTTATTATTGGTGCCGGGGAGGTTTAAAAAGTAGTTTGAATGAAATCCAATATGTAAAACTGTTGCTATAACGTTTTAAAATTAGTATGAAAAACATTGAACCCGCTGTGTTTTATTTAGGTTAGTTCATAGATATAACACTTTGGTTAGCTACAGATTACATATTCAAAAGAAGAAGGTTTTTTTTGGGTAGAGTATTTTCAAAATGTAAAACACAAGTTGGTACCTACTTAAGAACTCTATTATTTATATACGTTTTGAAAAAAATAAACGTTTGGACCGAAATAAATTTTGCAAATAGTTTCTTTGCTTAGAGATAATTACTTTCGCTGTCAAATCGATTATGGCACCCTAATCACAAGCAAGAATTCACAACATCATAACTTTATACAAACCCGAGCAAGGCCGGGTACACATCAGCTAGTACGAAATAAAATTCAATTTTTATTGGAATAACTTATTGAAGCTTATTAACCTCATTGTAATTTTTTTGCCATCTCATACAGAAGGATGTTCTGGGCGGTGTGTGTTTGTTTTGTATACAAATCGACAGTTTTATCACGAGCTTGATAAATTTTTTTGCACACATGACCTTCAAAACAAGAGGAAGGTCACTGTCTACATGAGATTACGAAAAACCACCCCCATCCCCCTTTCCCATATTTTAAAGCGGAATTTTTGTACTTCTTGAAGAAATTTTGCACGTTTCACGTTCAAAATAAGAGGAAAAATACTGGGTAGGCGTAACATATAAAAGGTCCCGGTGAGAGCGAGAGATCCTGAGTACGAGTCCCAGATGCGACCGTTACCTTTTTATTTTGTCTGTTTTTTGTTTATAATAAATCATTTCTTATTTGTGAATGTTATCTTTAATGATTAAATAAAACTTTGGAATATTAAAATAGGTTGTCCAATAATTATTGCTAATTGTTGTAAAATAATTTCTTAGAGTCGCTTATTCATTTTTAATATATATTTGTCTCTAGGCATATGCAATCCAATTTAAAATTTTATATATGTTCTCACCTAGATTATAAATCTTCTAAAACATAACAAATGTACACAACCTAACATTTATGAGTCTTGAAGAGACCCATGTTGTAGGAGAGAGGAAATATAGAGGCCAGCAGATCATTCCACAGTTGAACTGTTGAATACAAGAACGAGTCGTAGAAGCTACCCGTTCTCATGTTACAAATGGGGGAGCGTTTAGCGTGTTTTCCACTGATGCCGAGAGGATAAATTATTTTAGTTCCTCAGGACATCTTCCGTTGAAACGGACCGCTAGTTTCTGTACAGAGTCAAGGATTTTTTTTTAGATATTTTGGGGCTCCCGACCAGAGGTGGTTGCCAAATTCTACGGTGGGGCGCACTTGGACAGGATCAGCAATTGTGTACTATTAAAGTATCTGCGGACTCTGTATAATACGCCCAGCTTCCGAGGGGCTAACTTTATAGGGGCTTCGATGGAGCCCCCATACCTGAGCTGGCCATACCAAGCATATCAATGGAGGGCTTGTTGGGAAGATTGCTAGAAGGAAATATACTGCTTGTGGCCTCGCAGGTCAGATACCTGGGGCATATCCTTACATGAACGATATGGAAGATATGGAACGACAAAGAAGAGCCATTAATATACGCGCCGGAATGCTCTCAAGGCGGTTCTACCACTGTAGCGACGATGTCACAGACTGCACTGAACTCTACACATCTGAGCTGTGGTCGCAATACTCAGCAGCGCAATGGGACAAGCTGAGGGTGTGCTACAATAACGCATACAGGCAACTTCTTCAACTTCCAAGGTTCTGCAGTGCCTCTACGATGTTTACTCAAGGAAGGGTCCACTCAATTCCCGCCTTACTTCGCCACCGACTAGCCAGCTTCTGGGGCAGGACGCGAAAGTCAACCGACGCCATTGTCGTGGCTGCATCCGAGTGGCTCAGCTCTCCACTCAATGAGCGATGGATGCAGATGACGCGACTACCACCCCGAAAGACGACCCCTTAAATTAAATTAATTAATTAATTGATAAACTAAAGTTCTTAAAAACTTAAGACAAGATTTTTGTGCATAGCGCAAAGGGTAACAATTATTTTTATAAACAATAATTATTAGCCTGAAACACTCATCCAAATTGAAAAAACCTTTCCGAGCAAAGATAAATGTCGCCGACAGGACTCGAACCTGCACCCTTCTGATTGCTGGTCAGATGCTCTACCGTTGAGCTACGTCGGCTTATCGCAAACCCGCCAAGTTAATCAATATATACTAGTGTTTCATTCAATAATTACTGTTTTTATTATATTTTCACCTGTAAACAACCAACTTTATTAGTATGAGAAAGGCTTGTAACGGCTAAATCCCTCAAATAAATGGCTAATAATTATTGTTTATAAAAATAATTGTTAAATTAATTAATTTTATATTATGTTATTATTAACTATTATGTTTTTCATTTCGTTTCATTTTTGATGTAATGATCATTTTGTAATTTTTTTTTCATTTTCTTCTTATATATTTTAATATTATTAATTTTATCTTATATATTTTAATATGATTAATTTTTAATTATTTTTATTGAGATTTAAAAACCTCATTTTAATATTTAATCACTGTAGAAAATAATATTAACATAACCTACATAATTCAAAATAATAATAATAATAATGTCAAAATAATTGTTCCAGATGCGATAGAAATCTTTTTTATTTTCTGTCGTTTTTTTCATTGTCAAGTTTCATTTAGGTTATGTAAATATTATTTTCTACAACGATTTAATATTATCGTTTAACATTTTTTATTATATTAATTTCTCTATTTATATTTGTATATATTTCATGTAATATGTCTAACTGGGTTTGCACTATCCACCCAGTCCTGCTGGATTAAAAACTTAAATAAATAAATTAAGAAATATATACATACATTATTGCCAAGATGCTCCTTTTGAACTTGGCCAGTGAATCCGAAAATTTTATTTTATTTATTCTGCAAAAACAGCTATTAACAACAATACAATGCAAAAGGGATAAAAAATTACAAAAAAATAGTTACATAACGTAAAGGTAAAACAAAAATTGTTTCAAAAAGGTTGTAAGTAGGTATATAATATTATAACATAATAGCTAGATCGTGCTTAAAATTACTGTAGGTCATGTGGAAAATACCCACATTTTTCGCCAGGCAGTTAATTAACCTAGTAAGTCTTCCCAGAGGCATCACTATTGGTAAGTTAGTTCTGCACTTGGGAAGAAACAGAAGCCTGTGTTGGCGGCTTCGCGTGAACTTATCAAGAACATAAAATTTTTCAATTTCAGCCTGGATGTCAGGTATTGATAATACACCGTTCAATAGTTTACGAGCCATAATCAGAAATGCTATCTCATCCAGAACTTAAGCTGCAGATACCTAGCATTCAGCCATGGGTAAAAACCGAACTCTCTCATGTAGAAGAATCGTAAGAATTTCTTTTGGATTTTCTCGACCATTAGTACACAGGCGGAGTCCTCTGCCCCCCATACCTGAGATCCACTGTAGAGAATGCTACGCACTAAACTAAAGTAAAACCGCATTATAACTGCAATGTTTGTCAATGTTTGAATCGTTTAGTTTAATACTATCGAATGAATGAAGAGCACGGTTAATTGGTGAATTTGCAGCTGCATTTGTTTTGTAACTATGCGTGTGGAATAGTGCCAATATATAAAACTGTTGCAATAACGTTTTAAAATTAGTATGAAAAACATTAAACCCGCCATGTTTTTTTTAGGTTAGACCATAGATATAACACTCTGGTTAGCCACAGAGTGCACATTCTTTTTCATTACATGATTTAGATATATTTTGAAAAAATAAACGTTTGGAATGAAATAAAATATTCAAACGAATGTTTCTTTATTAGGAGATATTTACTTTCGCTGTTAAATCAATTATTGTACCCGAGTAACGCCGGGCACACATCAACTAGAATATTATAATTATGTACTATCTAAGACCAAGGCTGCTCTCTGACTCGCTACTGGAGACACTGCGCAGAAAAGTCCCACAATGTTGAAAACCGTTACTTTAGCAAACTTGACTTTTCTGTGCAGTGTCTGCAGTAACGAGCGAAATGTTCGTTCCTTGCCGGACCATCAGAGAGTGGGCTAAAAAGTGCAAACGATAGTATTTCGGTACCAACATGGATACCGAGAGATGCGCTTTTATTAAAGCCCGTAACACCGCTGCAATAAATAATAATCATATAAAAAAGGGCTCAAAATGCATATCACCACATTGAAATTCCGCATTACAATTACAAAGCCACCATTTAAATAAAAACCGTGAGCATTTAAAATTTTATCTGCCCATAAAGATGACGTTCTACTTTTCATAAAGTTGCCCACAGACAAAGATAATTGTTGTTCTGGCCGAGTGATGAATGATTCTGTTTTTTAAATATTAATAGAAGTAAAGAGGCAGCTTCACAAGAAGGTATTGTTGTCAGGGGGCAATTTTGAATATTAAATATATTTTTTAAAGTATTTTTGCAAGTCATACTGGACTGGGGAGTGATCCAGTGAACACAATGGGCTTCGAGTGCCCGTTGATAGATGCAAGAAAATGGCGTGGAGAACCATGGAAACAAATTTTAATATTTATCATTTTTCTAGTGAATTCATTTGCTATTCCCCTGTTAAGTATTGTCCAAGTCTTTGGGCTTTAAGCGCCCCGAAGAGAATTCCGTTGCTTCGCTTCGATAGTCTATCACGCTTCACTCCAAAATAACACAGAGCGCAGAGCTAACCCCGAATCGCATTATGTAATTTGGCCATGTCATAGGAAGCTAGAAAGGTACGCGTCCTAAGTTTGAAGACGAAATTTAAGAACCCAACTGCATGTATCGCGACGTACGCAAAACCATTGTTGAGCGTACGAGTATAGTTTTTGACAAAACTACTGTTGTAACTTGAATACATTCACACGTTACGAACCCATACATCGCATTGTAAAAACGGATAGGAGAAAAATTTTAATTAACAAATTGTTAGTTTTTGAAAGCGCTCGCTCGAAATGATCTGTGACAGATAGATAGATATTTTTTAAGAATTCGTATTATAACTGATTAAATTGTCAATAATAAAGTCTGTCATAGTCCCCATTTAAAATATCTCTTACTGTTTCAATTTTGTGTTTGAAAAATGATATCGATGAAGTTAACCTCTCTGTTGATGCAAACTTGCTGGAAGACAAAATTTGCTCGATGCAAACCAAAAAAAGGTAACAAGCAATGCTTCCAAAGATCTTTTGACTACGAGATAATGCATTTTCTTTTTGATAAATGTTTTTGGTAACAAATTACTTTTGGTTCGGGTGTCTTTTTTAAGATCCATATGCCCTGTCTAAATATTGTTGGTCGATGCACAACATACATTCCCAACAACTGGCAAATTAATAATTTAGGCGATGCAATGTGAAGTATTACAAAATCATGTGTTTTTGGTTTGAAAATTTAATCATCCAGAAATATTAGATATGATTTAATTGAATACTGATAATTACTGTATTACTGTTTTTTCCACCACACAATTATTGGATGAGGGAGAGCCAACATAAAATGATAAATATTTCTTTAGTAAACTGATACCAAATAATAGAAATACTAACAGATGGCACTGATTGCATCATTTGTGATTGTACCGAAAGGCACGGCCTTTTTCGACACTAACACAAACGAGTCTTCCCTCGAATGCGCATTGCGCACACATGTAAGCTTTTTGTGTGGCGAATTCAGGGTTGTGAAAGCTTCCAAGGTACCGAGGTAATCAAAACCTGCAAAGATTTAAAAAAGCAAACAAAACGAAAATGCTGTATTCGCGTATGTATGTGTATGCCTCGCAAGTGTGGAATCTTAGATATATATCACGCGCAGAAAGGATTGAGAAAGTACAAAATCGTTTACTACGATACCTCGATTTTCGGGGCTATCGTCCCCACTTGAGTCATGAGGAGTCAGCCGGGTTTTTCGAGATTTCGTAGCTGGAAGGCCGCAGAAATTTTGCAGACGTACTATTTTTACAAAAAAATAGTCACCTCTGTGATAGATTGCATTGAACTACTAGAAATAATTCAATCAGGAGTGCTTAACAGACAAACCAGACAAAACCACACACTTAGTCTCCCTCAATGCAACATTAACTCAAAACAAACATCGCGCTTCACTCATTTTTAACACTTCATACAGTGAGTTCGACTTATTTAACTTAGCCTCTCACAATATCAAACCTAAAATCAATAAATGACATTCACACAATACGTATTACTCTAAACAGACTAGATCCATTCCCTTCGCCTCCCTATCATAATCCCATAGGCTAACCATGTAACTTTTTTGTAATTAAATAATTACTTATTAGTTCAGGTTTCATATATATTTATAACACTTTATAATTATTTTTAACTCTTGGCTTTACAAATAAAATAAAATACAGTCAACATTTTGAATACGATTTTAGTTCCTGTTTTTGACAAGTTACATTGGGGCGGTCGGTGCGATTCATAGCTGAGCAACGTAGGGTAGGCAGCGCTCTTGTGCCTATTTGGAATGCACGCCTCTAAATATGGCGTATGTGTGAGTTGTGAGGCGAAGTATGTGGGAAGCAAAAGGAGATGTGGCAGAGGAAGGTGAGGTTTTTCTTTACATTAATTGCACTTCTTACAAGAGCCAAAGGTTGACGCCTATGAAAGATCGGTAGCCATCCCGGTCTGGGGCAGACAACTGACAGTTTTGATCTCTAAACGATTAACATAAGCAAACAATTAATGGCTTTGAAGTCGCAAAATCATCTATGAATATGTGATCAGAACTTCCCGGGTACCTATATAGACAAGGTACCTTCCCCCTTTTGCACAATACGAGTATAACTAAATTAAATTTAAGAATTTTAGAGCTCTCATGACGCTTTGTATACAGAATAAATAATATGTTATTCATGCGATGGGTAGTAAGTATATCAATATCGATTTAAAAATATTAATTTATGTGATTATTTATTTGATACTAAAATAATATTCAAGTATAGAAAAAAAAATGATATAACATCTAACAGACAATTACCTCCTTCGGTATGCAGGCACATTTCAAAAATATGTATCGGGAAAGGATTGCAAATACTTTTAAAAATTATTTTAATATTTTTAATATTTTGTAAAACATACGTAAGACTTTATTAATTTTATTATTAAGTTTTGCAAGTTTTTTAGTTTTTATTATTGTGACAGCTGTTTCGGCGTTCAAGGCATTTACTTGAAAATTTGTAAATTAATAAACGAACGAATGATCTTAATATAACATTAATTAATATGTAAGGAAAATTATTTATTCACCACTTCTCAGTATGTTCACACTTTCAAAACAGTATAACACATTTAAATAAATCAATTTTATTTATTTATTTGAAAAACACATTATTTAACAATAAAACGTAAGAAAGCTTTGACTCCTCAACTAGGAACAAATCCCGTTTTAGGAGAGTCAAATTGATAAATTTAGTTCATATTAAGTGTGATTATACAAAAATAGAAGGGAATAAAGCTAGTATTGATATAGTATGGTAATATAATATATCTAGAAAAAAGTATAATTATTAAGTATAAAGAGATGTGAAGAATAGTACAAAAAAAAAACAATTGTGAATACCAGATAATTTGAGTATAGTATAATAGTTTCTTGTATTTTTTTCGGCATTCACCATATATCAATTTCTAGACATTTTGTTTGGGAGTTTTATTTACTATGTACATTTGCTATTTTTGAATGATTTTGAATAAATGAATTTAAAAATGTACTTAGTATTCACCATTTCAATATACATTTCGAAAGCGATGTTTTCATCATCAGGAATGTATGAATACTATAACAATATAATAACATTCTGATAATAATAATAATAATTAGATGATTTGTATAGCGCCGTTTTTGTGAAAAATCACCTTAAGGGCGCTGTACAAATATTGCTTTCTATTCTTTATCTAATTATTTACAAACAGGTACAGAAAAACATACTTATGTGGCAGGTCGCTTCAGATGAACACAGTTTTATTAGAAAATTTATTTTATAGAGATGATAGTTTTACATGGTTATTTGTTGCTCCTTTTCTATTGATGTTACATTTATTAGAAGATTGGTGGCACTAGAAGAGTTGGTATTTATTGAAATATTTATAATTTTAGGACTGGAAAATATTTATAAAATGACCTTAAAAAGCGTAAGAAGCTTTTAACAGATATTAACATTATTTATTTATTCTTACACTTTTAGTTATTTACAGTGTTGCGGGCTGTGGACGCATTTGTGCACCGATACGTGATATCAATGTGTATTTATAAAACGGTGACTAAGTATATTAATAAATTCATTTTTTTAATAATGATGCCACACAGTGAATACCAATAGTTTGATTATTTATTTTAGTAATAAATAAAATAAAAATAAATACTGTTATAAAAGATTATTCTATCAAAACAGCACGTTTATCGTATTGATTAATAACGTCATCATTATTGCGAATTAATAAATATTCCCTCTCCGTTGTTCCTCTCCCCTTGAAGTAATGCTGATAAAGGCAAAACTTCTTACTGCCTTTTTTATTTTTGGTAACAGATATTTTAGCAGGCGATGTTTGTCCCGTAAAGCGATACATCATCTACTTTTTGTCATTCATACTCATACTTGGTTAAATACATATAAATATGGTAATAAATTAACATTTGCAATCCAATCCACTCGGATTGATGTCAAACAGAAATAAATGGAGGGGGTTCGAATAGTACCTAAAAAAATATTCATATTTTGATAGAAAGCAGTCACTTTGTGGTTAGACATATTTAATGAAAATAAAACAACAACTTTGTTTATAACCACGAGATTTATTAAATTAAATTTTATTATGACCGACTGGTTTCGCTTAACACAAGCATCATCAAGGTACAAAATTAAACTGATAAAAAATACATAGTTTTTGTTTATATATGTAAAAGCCCTCTGGTCGTTTAAATAATAAAATAAAATAAACAAACAAATAAATACCTACTTAAAAGGGCCTACAAACTTAAACAAAAAGGGCCTTAATCACTAAATGGCGCTATAGAAAAAAAAGACTATTTATATATTATAATATGTCTGTGATCGAAACTTCGAAATGGTGCAAAATTTTATGACGCTAAAGCTTGCGGTTTTAAAGTTTCTACTGTATCTGAAACAAATAGATATCCCGTTGTAAAGTGAATACGTTTGTTTTAAAAATGAAAATTATAACCATTTTTTAAATTTGCTTTGTAAATCCGAACCGCCCCTCCTGCATATCAAATGTCCCGTATTCCGCAACCGATTGACTGCTAAGCGATATAGCTCGGAATTAATCAATATTTAGTTTCAATTACCTGTGTTTAACGACACCCTACACTTCACCTCGCCTCACCTCCCCGCTACCTCCACCCGCAGCCTCCAGCCGTCCTCATCTTATCCCCCACCACCCAATCCTTCTCTTCGTCTCTCACTAGTCTCATGCAGCCACCGCGACATACAATACTCCGATCCTCGGACACTTACGTATCATACGTCAAATTATTTTACAGGGTGCTCATAATGAATGAAGGAAACTTTATAGAAGGTTAAGTAGGGATAGTACACCTAGCTTAAACTGCACACACCAAAGTACGGGGTTAGTCAAAATGGTGGTCTCAATTTCGTAACGCTATGTTTCCTAAATTATACGGTTTATGCGAATGATCTACCTATACCCTGTCCATCATTAGAACGACCTGAGAGCGCGCATGTCCTGCCCCTTTCCCCCACTACTTTCTCCGCGACTTGGTATCCACGTTAACACATTCAAAAACAGGATTTCTTTTTAGTCTGTATTACCTACCTACAAACACAAATTTAACTCATTTTATACATTTAAATAATTGTGGTTATAATATGAAAATATACATATTGCATTTTATGTGGCATCAGGTTCATTAAAACAGCTAGGGAATTAATCCGAAATTGATAATATTATGATAATTTGACTGAACATCCACGGTATGAATGGGTTAATATCTCAGAAACGCGTGTATGGGCGGAGTTACATGGCCGTCGCAGCCGTGCGCGGGAGATGGGACGCATGCGAGGGGGTGGGTATGCGCAGTAGGAACCAAATTTGGAACTGTAGCAGGTTGTTCTTAAGTTAAACTAACAATAGATTTAAATCATCTAAATATTTTTTGTGCACAACACAACCTTCAAGTAAATGTAACAAAATGCGGCGCCATCGGCTTAATTCGAAATAAAAACCCTATTTCTGTTGACTATGGCACAATACAGACGGATACAATGGAGGCCAAGGATTTGGGAATGGTGTTAGACCAGAAGTTAATTTTTGACCGCTTTATCGAATCCATTGTCGCAAAAGCTTCCAAGATACTTGGGTTCATACTCAGAACCAGCAAACATTTTAAGGAGGTAAACACAATGAAAATGTTGTACTTCGCGTATGTACGCAGTTCTTTGGAGTATGTCTCTCAAGTTTGGAATCCCAGGTACATATCACATACAGAAAGGATTGAGAAATTACAAAACCGTTTTCTACGATACCGTTTTCTACCGTTTTTCGGGATTTTTTCACTAGAAAGCCGTAGAAATTCCGCAGACGTACTGATTTTACAAAAAATTGCTACCTCTGTGATATATTGCCCTGAATTACTTGAACGAATTCAATTGAGAGTGCCCAACAGACAAATCAGACAAACCACACACTAAACCTACCTCAATGCAACACTAACTGAAAACAAAACACCTATATTCACTGCGCTTCACACATTTTTAATACTTCATACAGTGAGTTCGACTTATTCAACTCGGCCCCTTATAATTTCAAACCTAAAATCAATAAATGACATTCACACAATACATATTACTCTACACAGACTAAATCCTTTCCCTTCCCCACCCTCCCATCATCCTAAACCCCATAGACTAACCTTGTAAAATTATTTTTTTAATTGAATAATATAATTACTAAGTGAAAATCTATTATTAGCTCATTTTTTTATATATTTACCATACATAATAATTATCGTAAACTGTTGGTTTTCCAAATAAAAAAAAATAGCATTCAAAGAGGAGATCCGAAAGTTTCGAATCCCACCGCTAGATCGTTCATGGTTAGTTAAACGACCTTTAGAGTGCTAGCGTCGCCAAGCAGCCATTTCGCTTCAGTTGTGAGTATATATGTATGTACATCTGTGGCGTACATTTGCCTTCTCATATCCAAACGCAGGCTGTGTGTTGTTTTTAAGTATGGGTATGAATTGTTCATTGAATATATGAAAATTGACTTTTTATTACCATATTTCGCTGATTAATATGGCTAACTGAACAAATGAACAAACAAGTTCCTTATCAAATTCATGGAAAAAAATACATTTTGATCAGAAGTTTGCAGCAATTTTTATGATCGTTCATTTTTCTTGGGTAGGCATAGCTTTTTAGCCTTCGTGGACTGCACGCCACAGATATATATATATATATATATATAGATCCCTTATCGTACTTGATATGTTCTCGTATGTTGATCAGACGCGACGGTACGCCAGGTTTTTGTTGATCCGTTAGAATTTGATCGCCTCGAATGTAACACCCTGTGCAGGATTGAATATGTGCAGAGCGTGCATACACTCCCTCTAACCGCCACATAGCTTGAAGTTCCCAAGCCACTTTAAATTACGTTACGGTTAAACTAATGAAGGTTGACTTATCTATTCACTTGTGGCTACTTGCTTCCTTCTATGTTGACTGATCTTGAAGATTGGTAATCGTAAATGTACATAGTTAAATGTTTAGAAAAATATGACAAAATAACATTTTTTTTAACAGTTATAAATACTAATGCATTCAAAATGCGATAAAAATTTAAACAATATATATTTTACTTATTTATTTACATTGACATTTATATTGGGAAAACATTTGTATTCGCAAAACATAGTAATTTATCACCAATTAACGATAAGTAAAGCGCGATTTCCAAAGCGAAATTTCAAATTTCAAGACCGCTTCGCTCAGCGGAGACTAAAAGTTTTGCCAGTATTGCCTCCTTCCTTTCCACACTACCTCCAGCCTGACAATTTTCACCAATTCTGAATACCATAGTCTCATTGGCTCCAGACGGTTGGGAGTAGTTGGGGCTCTTGTGCGGTATTCATATAAAACAAAAATATATACATGTAATTGTAACTATAAGGTAGTTAAATCGTTCGTTTTTCTGTCGTATTTTCTTTAAGAAAAACGACAGAATGTATCAATTTTGTGTCGATTAATCAAAAATCGAACATAAAAATAAATATAATTGTCATTTTTAAAAAAATATATATATACCATATATATATATATGTATACTGACGTTCTAGTTTAAATACCAATATATATGTATTAAAAAAATAGATTAGTTTTCGTTTTTCCAAACCCACCAAATTACTCATTACATTTACGGCCAGTCGGTTTTGAGGTTAGAATGTCAAATGTCAAAACAAGGATGAGCTTTAACGTACATAATTATCATTCCATTCATGGTAAACCATACTTAACATAAGAACATAAAAATTTCCATACAAATCTAAAACCAGAACGCACGGCCGAGACCCGTGACGTCAGATGTGCAATGCAATGGTATAATATATATACCATGAATGCAACGGAATGCAATGGTATAATATATATACCATGACATTCCGTTGTAGGAGACAAACTCATCATTGTTTACGAGGATGTTCGTGATATTTTTTCACAGTGGATATAAAATCCTCGACATTACGAGTTACGGTTAGGCAGCCAAGATCGCATGTAACTACATAACCGTGTGAAACTAGTATAACGAATCTCCCAAGTCCATGAATGGAGGACTGAACACCGACTGGATCTCAGCAAATACAGGTAATATCTGGTCACCCGACCGTCTCAGAAGCTGCTCGACACAAACACCACTATACTACCTGTACTGATCGCTGTACTTTATCACTTAAGGCGATGCAATGAGAAGTATTGCAAAAAAACTGTTTTGCTTTTGAAAATTTGACGGCCTTGATATGTTTATTTCTAACTAGCTGATGTGTACCCAGCCTTGCTCGGGATTTTTTTGAATTGTTGCTTGTCATTAGGGTGCCATAATTGATTTGATAGCGAAAGTAACTATCTCCAAATAAAGAAACATTCATTTGATTATTTCATTTCATGCCAAACGTTTATCTTTTCAAAATATATCTAAATCATAAAGTTCTTAAGTAGGTGTTTAAAAAAAACCTTCTTTTGAATATGCAATCTTTGGCTAACCAGAGTGTTATATCTATGGGCTAACCTAAATAAAACACGGCGAGTTCAATGTTTTTCATACTAATTTTAAAACGTTATAGCAACAGTTTTACATGTTGGATTTCATTCAAACTACTTTTCTAAACCTTCCCGGCACTAATAAAAAAAACTGTGCTATTTTCAGCAAAACCAGGCAGGTAATTTTAGAGAACATCGAGGACAAACAAACAAACTTCCACTGATTTTTATATATATAGATTTTGAAACTGTCAATTCACGGTGGACTTCTTTTTTCCACTTATTTATTTTCGACCGGACCGGTTTCACCATATCACGGGCATCGTCAGACTGGCACAATTATAACTAAATCTATGGTATATACAGCATCGATGTCAGGAGTGAGTTCCATTGCTTTCTAATATTGTTTTTATTTATGACTTGAAATTTGTTTTATTGCTGATGGTACTGTTTACTAATATGTTTTTAAAAACTACTTTCAGGTTGGTTTATTACCCCCTGGAAGACGGATTACATTGTGTTTATTTATTGAATCTATGGGTTTAAAAAATTGTATAAAGTCATTCCTGTCAGCTTTTATTTCAACAGATTGTTCTTTCTGGTTTTGTTTTTTCCCTGTGATTTCCATCTTGTTTTGTAAAATGAATTTTATAGCAGTTTTTGTCCTATAGTTACATGAACTATGGGTAACCAGGTACATTTTTGTTGGATCTTTAAAATATTTTATTATGTTATAATTAGAGTTCGCCTTGGATGTCTGCCTAGATACATAATAGACTGTTTAATTAAACAATGGCGATGCTGAGAGTATCATCCACTCTAGCGATGGCGTATATTTATTTAATTAAAAAAACAATTAAAAATAATATATAATATATACTATGCAATATACTGAAAAGGGGTGACATATTCGTTGGGCCTTGTTCCGTGGGATGGCGTCTATCACTGTGAATGGACGCTGAAGATTACGAACCATTTTAATATCGATTTCATCTTGTTCTATGAATGATGATGGCATTTTATTATTTAGCACAGATGGATGATCAATAGATTATCAGTGATACCATGAATATGGATAATAGAAACAAAGGAGATGTGTCATGAACCATCACCGTGTAGTAACATTTTACGACATCCGTGGTCGAGCGGTATGGCTCTCGACTACGAATCAGGATGTTGCAGGTGGAAACCCGGGAGTACGCAAGTAAAATTTATTTTAATTAAAAATAATATATAGAAAGGGCGTTTTTTACGGTAACTCCACACAGGAGACCCTGAAGGAAATAATTTCCCTCAAGGCCTATATCATCTTTGGGGATGCTGTGTGGAGGGTGAAAATGGTTTGAAATTGCTTTAACCGTGTTTTGTGATCAGATCTGAATTGCCAGGTATTTCTTAATGATCCTCTTTTCTATCTCCTTCCTATCTCCACTACTATCAGCCTCACGACACACCCCAATCGGAGATACTATAGTCGCACTGGCTCAAGACGTTTGGGAACAGTTGGGATTCTTGTGCAGTATTCACATAAAAAATAGAGTTCAATTATATTATTGCATATCGCATCTACGCACAGCGGCGTCCTGCCTTTGTTTCGACCTATACACCTAACGCATAATTTTCACTGCCTCCGTGTTCGCAACCCGATTTGTTTAAAATATCACCTCTATCTATCCTTGTTATTAAAAATATTTTTATATAATTTATTTTGTTATTAGTATGAAAAGCTGGTTGGATATTAACTATATATATATATACTATATAATTCTTCCCTGTTTCTCAACGTCAATTATTTGTGGATCAACATATGATCTAATTTTTTTTTTGTTTAACATGCATCTATTGTTTTTAATTAATGAAAATGATATTAACAACTCTTAAAATGAAACACCAAACCCAAAAGACACAGAAAAGAAAACAAAAAATGGTAGCAACTGGGATTCGAACTCTGGATCTCATTGTCTATCCGGGACCTTGCGTTCTAATCCACTGAGCTACAGCTACCTGAGTCCATTATTTTTATCGGTATCATACTTCGATTTCTAAGAACTGTCAATATCATATTTATTTAGACCCATCGGAATAACAAGTTTCCATCTGACACGGGAATGTTATGCGATAGTGGGTCTTAGAGTTCCTTTCTATAGAGCACATTATCGCATGACATTACTGTGTCAGATAGAACCTTGTTATTCCACGGCGTCGAATTATTTTGTCCAGGGTTCGAGTTCCAATTGCTGCTGTTATCTTTCTCTTTTCTTCGTCTTTTCGGTTTCATTTTGAGAGTTGTTAATATTATCTTCAATGATTAAAAATATATCACAATGAGGTTTATGAATGATGATATCCTGATGAGGAAACCATTGGCTTATAAAAATGTTCACATTTTTTAATTAAGGCGATCCACCGGCTAAAATTCCAACGAAATCACGCGCTCCTTACGCAGGTGGCGACAAGGTTGAAAGTCCCGCTTAACATCGGCCGCATGTTTCGATTTATGCAAAAAAAAAACTGTCACCAAAATGCGTGTTTTTTTCTACTTAGTAAAGCTCTGACATAATTATTAAAATGTTTTACTGTCATATTCTAAAAAAACTTAATTTACCACAATAAAAAATACGACAATATCGGAAAAGGGGTTTGTAGATAGGAGAGTTTGCGCTTTAATTTTTTTTTTTATATCTGATACTTTATTTTATTCTAGGCTTATAAAAAGACACACCAAAAATGCCCGGTTAAACGAGAGGCCATGGTGTGTTCTACTTGCAATATTTAAGTAAATCATCTTTGATATTTCTAGGCCATCAAATTCTCAAACCGAAAACACATGATTTTGCATTACTTCCCATTGCGTCGCCTTAGATAGTGTTTTTTTAAAAAATAACTTTTATTAAAAAAAAAAAATTGTCACGAATAATAGTCACCCCAGCTACCTTACGTAGTGTCGTGTCCACTTAGCTGAGTTAATCGTATCGGATGGTCTTGTGACCACGAGGTATGCGTTTGCGGAGACCTTATAGATATAGTACTATATCATGTAGGCACACTGTATTCTGATGCAGGTGTAGTGTTTCAATAATAAAACCTGCGGTTGTAACGCAATAGGAATATTTATAATGTTTAAATAATTTACGAAAACAGTGTGCAAAATATAGTAGTGAATGATGACTTGAAGCAAGTCGATGAGTTTGTATATTTCTACGTATTTTTAGGAGAGATGGAAAGACTGGTAGGGATATTGAAAGAAGGGTGAATGCAGGAAACTCCATTAACGGAGTACTGAACGCGGTTGGCGCTAACAAAAGTTGTCCGCAGTTTACAATGGAGTGATGATACCAACCCTGATGTATGGCAGTGAGGCATGGAATTGGCAGAGGAAGGATGAAAGTAAATTGAATGCTGTGGAAATGAAATCTTTTTTTTTTTTTTATATGAATACCTCACAAGAGTCCCAACTGCTCCCAACCGTCTGGAGCCAGTGAGACTATGGCATTCCCAATCGGGGAATGTTGTGAGGTGAAGGTATTGGGGAGGGGAAGAGGAAGGTGGGGAATACCTGGCTATTCAGATCTGGTCACCAAACACGGCCAAAAGCCATTTCAAGCAACGTTTCAATTCTGAATGGTGGTCTTTCACCAGGGCGATACTGAGAGTATCTTCCACTCTGGAACGTGCGCAAATATACTCTATATTATTTTTAAATGAATTAATTGTGAAACAACACAAATTAATTAAATAAAATTACTTGCGCACGCCGGGATTTGAACCCGCGACCTTCGGATTCGTAGTCGAGAGCCTTACCACTCGACCATGCAGGCGAATGTGTGGTAAAACCATTTACGTTCTTTTGAAAAATATTGAGATTCGTAAAGAATGCAAGGCTGATGTAAGCGTAATGAGTAAGATTAAGAAAGGGATGCTTAGATGGTTTGTGTATGTAGAGCAAAATGAACGAAGAAAGGAGTGCAAGTAGAGTATATGACGCGAATGTGAATGTAAGACATGGCACGATCGAGTGAATCAAATACTTGAGTGGGGCCATGTCAGAAGTCGGAATAATAGAAGAGAATGTATGAGACGATGTATGGATGTAAATGAAGCAAGAAATATGCCAAGATCGAGTTGTTTGGCGGTCCGTCCTTTCTACCCACCCCTGCGGTGAAACGGCGTGATGTTAGTTAGTTTGGTTTAAACAATTTATTAGGACTTGCTTAATGTTTCGCAGATTCATTCATGTCAGTATTGACCAGATATAATAAATACATGAATTAGTGTTAATGGTTGTTCTTTGCCTATGTTTTTTCGTGAAGTTAGTGTCAAATTGAATAATCACTGCTACGGAGAATAGAACCCCCAACTCCGATCTCTCGATTTCCGTTTTTTTTTTGTGGGACAATTCTCCCAGAAGTCTGTCCAGAGTCAGTGCAACTAAAGAATCCTCAGTTGGGGTATGTCGTGAAGATAAAGGTACAAAGAGAGAAGAACACTTTACTCCACTTTACTTCACTTTACTTCACTTTACTTCACTTTACTTCACTTTACTTCACTTTACTTCACTTTACTTCACTTTACTTCACTTTACTTCACTTTATTTCACTTTATTTCACTTTACTTCACTTTACTTCACTTTACTTCACTTTACTTCACTTACTCTTTACTCTACTTTACTTCAATTTTACTTTACTCTTTACTTTACTCTCACTTTACTTACTTCACTTTACTTCAATTTTACTTCAATTTTACTTCCACTTTACTTCACTTTACTTCACTTTACTTCACTTTACTTTACTTTACTTCACTTTTACTTCACTTTACTTCACTTTGCATTTCACTTTACTTCACTTTACTTCACTTTACTTCACTTTTACTTCACTTTTTACTTCACTTCACTTTACTTCACTTTACTTCACTTTACTTCACACTTTACTTCACTTTTACTTCACTTTACTTCACTTTACTTCACTTTACTTTTACTTCACTTTACTTCACTTTACTTCACTTTACTACTTTACTTCACTTTACTTCACTTTTACTTCACTTTACTTCACTTTACTTCACTCTTACTTCACTTTACTTTTTACACTTTACTTCACTTTTACTTCACTTTTCACTTCACTTTACTTCACTTTACTTCACTTTACTTCACTTTACTTCACTTTTACTTCACTTTACTTCACTTTACTTCACTTTACTTCACTTTACTACACTTTACTTCACTTTACTTCACTTTACTTCACTTTACTTCACTTTACTTCACTTTACTTCACTTTACTTCACTTTACTTCACTTTACTTCACTTTACTTCACTTTACTTCACTTTACTTCACTTTACTTCACTTTACTTCACTTTACTTCACTTTACTTCACTTTACTTCACTTTACTTCACTTTACTTCTTAGTACACTACACTTCAATTTACTTTTTAGTATATAACACATCACTTTTCTTATTCTTAACAACGAATAATTTGAAATTAGGCAATAATAAATAACCTCAGTTGGGTGCAACTGGCAAAATACTGGCATTTTTTTTATATGAATACCGCACAAGAGTCCCAACTGCTCCCAACCGTCTGGAGCCAGTGAGACTATGACATCCCCAATTGGGGAATGTTGTTAGGCTGAAGGTATTGGGGAAGGGAATGAGAAGGGGAAGAGGGAGGTGGGGAAATAGCTGGCTATTCAGATCTGGTCACTAAACACGGCTAAAAGCCATTTCAAGCAACGTTTCAATTCTGAATGGTGGTCTTTCATTAGGGCGATACTGAGATTATCTTCCACTCTGGAACGTGTGCAAATATACTATATATTATTTTTAAATTAATTAATTGTGAAACATCACAAATTAATTAAATAAAATTTACTTGGGCACGCCGGGATTTGAACCCGCGACCTTCTGATTCGTAGTCGAGATCGTTACCCCTCGACCATGGCATACATTGAATGTGAAATAACGTAATTTAATTAAATAAAATTTATAATGTCTTCATAAGATTGGTATTCACTATGGGGCGTCATTATTAATAAAAATAATTGTAATCACCACTTTATTAATACATACGAGTACATCGAAACCGAATATTTTCTGATCATGACATATATATACTTTACATTATTATTTTTTTAGTTTTCTGTGTGTCCTGATAAGGAAAACTTCGCTTTCCAAACCTGTTGATATGTATATATTAATAAAGTGGTGATTACAAAGTAATTTTCAATTCATTTTTAAATAAAATTTAAATTAAAAAATGCAGTGATCAATATTCTTCACATTAATACTAAAGATAAACGCCTAGATACTTTAGAAACCTTGTAAATTAAGAAATCTCTTAATAATAATGGGTATCCTATTATTAACAATAAAAACCTATCTTCCAGACCCATTTTAAATATGTTTCCTTTCACCCCTCCCTCAATCTCTTCCCTCGCTCTTTACTAATCCCTAATCACGCCCCCACCCCCACTGTGACACCTAATACGTACTCGTATGTTCTGACATAATTTTGTAATATTGTTTATCACATATATAGAACAGTTATTCCTAAACCGGTCGGCGTTAAAAATTAAATGCGAATCCGCGACCTCCGGATTCGTAGGTAAGGATCTCACCCCTCGACCATGGAGGCCGTAAGGTATTCAGGTTTTAATAGTAACTTCTGTCACGTAGTTGCAGTTTTTTTAATCATTGAAGGTGATATTAGCAAGTTTCAAATGAAATAATAAACAAACAAAAAACACAGAAAATAAAAAGGCAACGGTCACATCTGTGACTCGAACCCAGGAACTCTCAGTTTATTCCGGATCAGCGTTCTTATCCGAATATTAATCCTGGACTTGTAAAAAAAGTCGAAAGATGTCCCATATAAACATAATCGGATAGGTATGTCCGACACACGATCTAGATCGCAAAAAAAATCGGGTAGAATCTTGCAGCCAATATAGAAAGAGAGCAGCCAAAAAATTGATTCAAATTATTTGAATAGTTGTTCTTAAATTGAAGAAAGATATTGATCAAAATGATGAAGAGGAATAGAGTTACATTAGCTCAGCGTATAAGAGCACTGTTCCCGGATCAACCGAGAGGTCCTGGTTTCGAGTCCAAGAAGCGACCGTTACCTTTTTATTTCCTGTTTATTTTCTGTTTCATATTTCATTTGTGATTTGTTAATATTTTCTTTACTGATTTTTAATATGTTTAAAAAATAAAGAATACCGAATTACGCTGCCATTGTATGGGTGCACCCGCAGATCGGTGAACCACAAGTTCCTCGTCAATATAACGTCTTGTAAATTGTAGAAAGAAATGTTAGTATAACACATAGAAGAGAAGTGTAGGATTAAAATCCATTCATTTTTTTAAACGATTAAAATCAACCATGTCAAACGGTTATTGTAATAATTGCAGCCAGGCGGAAAGAATTCTTGAGGCAACTGATGACACAGCAACGATTTAATAAAAAAAATAATAGTTCTTTATTGCAATGCACAACATCCATTTTGATTTGGAATATAATAAAATAATAAAAAATTACTTCGTATTACCACTTTTGATAAAGTTGTGAATACAAAGAAATTTTTAATGCACTTATTAATAATGATGCCATAAAGTGAATACCAATCTTTTGAAGAAATTATAGAATAAAAGTACTTACTTATATATGGTATTTTAATTACCTTGCTTATTCACTTAAATATTCTTGACTCTTTTTTGACTTTTCTTGAATTTGTCGATTGTTCTTGTCTTTCTTGTGTTTTCTTGACTTTTCATGGCTTTTCTTGACTTATCTTGACATTCCTTACTCTTCTTGTCTTTTCATGACCTTTCTTGTATTTTATGACTTTTTTACTATTCTTGACTTTTCTTATCCCTTCTTGGCTGTTCATGACTTTTCTTGCTTTTTTTTACTTTTCATGAACAAACACTTTTCTTCGCTTTCTTCACTTCCCTTCATTTTTCTCCACTTTCCTTCACTAATCCTTCATCTGTCTTAATTTTCTTCAGTTTTCTTAATTTTTTTTTAGTTTTCTTAACCTTATATAACTTATTTCGGCTAGGTTTCGCTACCTTCACGCGCCGCCCCTACAATGCACTGGAAGCCTGGTATACTGAAAGGTACGATTAGGTTTCCACGGAGGTCTGCTCGATCAAAAGAGTACCCAACCTTGTTGATAGGACAGTGGCAGGGGGAATTACATATTTATATTGGTTAACCAAATAATTAAGTTTAATTCAGAAATATAATTATTTTTAAATCGCGCAAATCTTCGAAGATTTCGCCCTGGGCTTGCCAAAATAAAGATAACAGCCCCGAATGATTGAACGTTAGTTGTTCCATTGAGGAATAAAAATAGAGTCCAAGTTCCCTGTAAAATCAATGAAAAATATTGTTCCCGTGTGTGAAGTAGGAAGATGGGTGAGGCCGCAGCCGACGTCGCCCGAATATTTCCGATCGCGAACGAACACAATGAGCTAGCCGCTGGCCGTCGCGGCTGGAGAATTAGAGTTACCGGGGTACCTACTTCAATTAAGTTCCTCCATGAGTTTTTTAACATTAAAAAAGTCAATTTACACGAATATTAATTGAAACAAATGAAAGGTTACACCATTGTCTTTTTTATCTTTTCCAGAATGACATGTCCAATTTGATTTTCTATGTAAATCTTTCATCATTCGGTTAATAATTCTAAAAATTTATACATTTTTACTTTGAAGCTTATGTGTATAATAAAATAAAATAAATCCGTGAAGCAGCCCCTCAAATGAAGTCCATGTATTACACCTTGTACCGAATTCCTACCGTGTGAAGCCTTGTTAAAAGGCTTTTGAAAATTTTGTCACCCGAGAGATCGGATTAATTTGGGGGTGACATGAAACCCATTATGGCGACATCTCGACCAGAGATAAGTAAATACCAAGGACTTATTTATAAACTAGTATCTACCAGTGGCGTTCAGTCCATATAGGCTGAAAAGCAGTGCCTACCTTGATTTTTGATAAAAAAAATTCTTTCTCTAAATTTAAAGACTTTCTATGTCACCATCATTCTACCTTAAGAAATTGTTCTTATTTGATAAATATGTAATTTTTTGTTACAACCTACCTTTAACGCCTTGTTCACACATGTGTGTGCCAAAATATTCGGCAAAGTTATCGAATATTTTGGCAAAGAAGAATGTTTTCAATTTAAATAAATGAGTTAATTATTTTAAAAACACTATCAAATTTGAGACGTTTTTAAAAACAATGTGTCAATAAACATACAGCAAGATTTAACACGGTCTATAAAATATATTAAAAGATTAAAAGTAGGTACACTTTATACTAGCAGCAACAAAGCTTCCCGTTTAAAAGCAGCTTCATTGATGTTAAATATGTCACTATCAGAATTGATTCTGTTCAACAAGCAGATTGCCCTCTTCACCGGCATGACCATTGGCAAGTTGGTCCTGCAGGCCAGGAGATTAAACCATTTATGCTGTCGATGACGGAGATAGCCATCGGAAACATAGAAATGAACGCTTTCCAATCATAGAGAGTTTTCAAACCATCCGCGAATCTGTCTGAAGAAATGTGTAACAATGTGTAAATCCCTTTTGACCCTCAGATGGTTCATTCCGAGCATGCCTGAGAGAAAGTTGGTAGGATAGAGCCACGGGTAGTAGCCATACTCCGCCAGGTAGAGAAATTTCTTCTAAACTCATTTAGCTTTAGCTGGCACGTAATTTTTGTAAAAGAAATGTGTTAATTTTACTTCGATTATGATGCTCTGCTCTATTCAGTGGTAAATGTATTTTAATTTTTTTTTTTTTATATGAATATAGTCCCAAACTGCTCCCAACCGTCTGGAGCCAGTGAGACTATGGCATTCCCAATTGGGGAATGTTGTGAAGCTGAATGTATTGGGGAGGGGAAGGAGAAGGGAGAGAGGAAGGTGGGGAAAAGGGGAAATATCTGGCTATTCAGATCTGGTCACCAAACACGGCTAAAAGCCATTTCAAGCAACGTTTCAATTCTGAATGGTGGTCTTTCACCAGGGTGATACTGAGAGTATCTTCCACTCTGGAACGTGCTCAAATATACTATATATCATTTTTAAATGAATTAATTGTGAAACAACACAGATTTGAACCCGCGACCTTCGGATTCATAGTCGAGAGCCTTACCCCTCGACCATGGAGGCCGTGTATTGTTTTTATGTTGCGTTAAAGTGGTTCAGAATATTCTGAATTTTCTAAAAAAAAGATAAAATAGTGAATTTCGATAGCTCTATGGATCTGGTAATAAGAAACTCCAGTGAAAAATATAATGGCTTTTAAAAAGCAAACGCCGATTCCGAATATGTAATTTTTTTATATATATAATTATACGTAGAATTTATAAATCGTTATTTAAAAGTGATAAAAAATCGTCTCATCGAAACACCTTGTTATATTGGTACCATTGCATTTGGAACATATGACGCCACGTGCGCATTCTGTTTTTGAATTAGTAAGGACATTTTTATTTTTCTCTTTTGTGTTGTCTTTTAAATATGCATTTTTTTTTAGTTTTGGCGAAATTTAAACATAATTTAAACATGACTTTAAGCTCTATAATTGTTGTTCAATATAAATAAATATTATTAATGATATAAATTAGAGTATTCACGAGCAAACCAATTATCAATACATATTATTATGATATTATTAATGCTCAATACTATTATTAGTTTTTGAGTTAAAAAGGTAAATAATGTTATTAATTATGTTTAGTTATGGTTTACTGTGAATAGGATATAAAATTATGTACGGTAAAGCTCATCCTCGTTTTGACATATGACATACTAATCTCAAAACTGATCAAAACCGTCCGGCCATAGATTTGAAGCGTTTCGGCGTACATTTAAAAATTGAAACAAAGTTATTTTAACTATGAAAACTATTTAAGTTTGAACGTCATTGCGTCACGCGAGTTTACCAGTACCTACCTTCAATAATGTGTGCGCTTGTGTATATCTCCTTTTCCCCCTTCCCCCCTTGTTTGACCTTCATCCAATTATTTCCAAAACGAATCGCCGCCGAGACAACTGCGGACCAATGCACCGCATCGAGTACCAACCGCTCCGCAAGAGATGCAATCCGCCATCCTGTATTGACGCAATCCGCCATAAAGTGACGAAAGTGATTAATGAATATCGGTGAGTCCCTTTTACCAGTTCCTTACAAATTGTTCCATTCCCGTTATATATACGCAATCGCAATCCTATCCAGATAATTACTATCTGGATTGGAACAAGCCGCACGCACCAGTCATTATTGATAAAATAAATTAAAAATTGAACTGGAGTTCCTTATTTCCAACAAATAGTGCAACTAGTGATAGAGCTCTCGCCATAACACCTGCTAGTATTTATTAGTAGTTTTGAGTCATACAGAATTAAAAAATAACAAAAAAATTGAAGAGTGATATATGATAACGGTAATTGCCAATAAATATCTCAACTGAGTGGGCTCTCGTCACCTGCTAGATTTCTAAGATTTTCAGGTTTTCATGATGAAAGATTATAATCAACACCTGTAAAGTTACAGCTTACCATTGGTTAAGCAGCAATGCACGCCACTGGTACATTTAATCTGTTGAAGTTCCAAGTGGAAATCTGAAAATCTAACCTTTTTTCTTTGATTTTGAAAAGTAAGACATTCTCAAATCTCAGGTTACGAATAACTTGACAATATTTGAAAATCTCCCCCTACTAACATCATTATAAGCGAAAAATATTGCTTTGATTGCAGAGGGTTGTACCCACGACGTCTGGGTGGGAACCCCACGCATTTGCCCATTCAGATATTAACAGGTTAAATTTCTATATCTTTAACGAAAACTGCTGAAAGAATTTTAAACTTCTGTTAAGTAATATGCCTTCTTCTTCTTTATGTGATTACCGTAAAAAAGTCCCAACTGCTCCTAACCATTTGGAGGCAGTAAAACTATAGCATCCCCGATAGAAGTATGTTGTAAGGCTTCAGGAATTAGGGAAGTGACATAGATGGGGAACGGTAAGCACCTGGTGATCCAAATCAGATCATCAAACAAGCCATTTCAAGCAACGATTAAATTCTAAACGGTGGTATTTCACCAGGACGAAGCTGAGTGACAGTTTTGCTAGACTGGAACATGCCGAAAAGACACTATGTTTAAAAAAATAATTATGTTAAAAACGAAATAGCAAAATTTATTAATTAAATATTAAAAAAAAAAAAAAACTTTAGTTTATCAATTAATAATTAAATATGAGTTCATGCCATACTCACGCAAACATACAATTTAGCCGTAATCGCGACGTTCAGAAATATAATACACAACACTAAAAACTACACATATCAAAAATACACTCGACAAAATACGGACTGAAATCATTGGAATACACTGCCTACACGAACTGCAAAAAATTGTCTGAACAATTTAGACATGGTGGGTAATTCAATTGTGTCTTCACTTGTTTCACTGGATATTATTATAGTTGCACGGAACTTGTGTTATCGATCGTCGGCGGCTATAATTTGTACGAAACTTGTGTTCTAGGCGGCGTTTTTAATTGTACTGATAGTGGAAGGTCAAACAAGGGCGGAAGGGGGCAATGGAGATGCATACAATCGCACGCATTATTTGGAAGTAGGTGATCGATGAACTGGCGTGAACAGATGTCGTTTATCTTCGGTACTATTCAGTATTTTTCAAAAAATTCTGTCTTCAGCATGATCTAATTAATATGATACATTTATAAATAACATGATATTCTGTTGTAGGAGACAACCTAATTCGTACCCGAAATTGAAATATTAAATTGTAAATAAGTAAACTTTAAAATTATTTAAGTGTTACTATTATATTAAGTCTGTCCTCACTGTAATAAAACTGTACTACTGTTTTATTTTAATTCCTCAATTTGTTTAATACTTGCTGAAATTTTTATAATATTATTTAAATCGATATTATAAAATTGGACTTTAGTATCTCTATAACAAAACTGTTTTCACATATTAAAAAAAAAAAATTCAACTTGTCTACATTGATCACAACATGCATGCACCTATATTGTTCTAATTTTGCGCTACATTTGTATGATGATTGTTATTTATTGTTGTATTATATAATATTGTTGCATTAAACTCGTGCTGACAAGCTACTTGAAGTGGCATAGCGGGTACAAGTTCCCATTGTATGTAATTAACAATAAATAATTTAAAAAAAAACATTGCCTACTTATGGTTATAGTGGCACGCCACTGCTCATGGGAGTGCAACTTCGGTTCATGTTTTATTTAAAAAATATATATATTTATGGGTGCAATGCGGGATTCGAACCAGCGACGTCCGGATTCGTTTCCGATAGGTTATATTATAATCGAAATTAACTATTAAACGTCTATTACGTCTAAAAGGGATCGAAATGACAATCTAGTCTCCTTTAATGGAAGCAATCTTCCCAACAAGCCCTCCGTTGATATGCTTGGTGTAGTCTTAAGTGACCAGCTCGGGTATGGGGGCTTCATTGAAGCTAGAGTAAAGATAGCCTCTCAGAAGCTAGGCGTGTTGTACAGAGACCACAGAAACTTTAATAGTACACAACTGCTGATCCTGTACAAATGCGCCACACTGTAGAAATTGGATTTTGGGAGCCCCAAAATATCTGAAAAAAACTCTTGACTCGGTGCAGAAACGGGCGGTCCGTTTGATAGATTCGCCTATCTTAACAAACCGATTGCAATCTTTGGAGTGGAATGGTGTCCTAGTTCTACAGGTATTTTAATGGAAGATGCTCTGAGGAACTGGCGTCATTGATCCCTTCGGCACCGGTGCATAGTCGGGAAACAAGCCAAACGCGCGCCCAATATTTGCACACAATTGACATTTGTCACATGGGAACTGGTCGCTTCTATGACTCGTTTTTTGTGTTCAACAGCTCCGCTGTTGAATGATCTGCCGGCTTCTCTGTTTCTCTATCCTACAACATGGGTCTCTTCAAGACCCAAGTTCACTCCTTCCTATCCCCTAAAAGATCCTCCCCACAGCATCGCCAAAGATGATATAGGCCTTGAGGGAAATTATTTCTCTCAAACCCTCCTGTGCGGAGTTACTCTAAAAAAGGAGCTTATATTTGGTTAAGAAGTATTTCCATGATCCTTTCGATCCTAACCCAATGAATTATAATTGAATCCACTGGGGAAGAAGCTCATAATGCAACCATAATATAACGTAAGACGTCCTCACGTTATGTTAGTTTGACAGAAGAGACCACCGTGTATAAATCGTAACATGAAACCGTTTTTAAATCACATTTCACACTGTCGCACCGGCTCATTTTTACACTATCCAACAGGGGGGGAGCCAGGCTTTAAGGTCACGCGAAACGAACCCTTTTCCAGAAAAACCACACTTACAATTTACATTTCCATTATTGCTCCACATTTCAACGATACTGTTATTGTGTAACGACAGATAACAAAACAAATTACAAATTCTCCAAAATAGAGCAATGCGAAATAGATAATCAAAAGTAGCTAAAATGTTAGAGGAACTAAATTGGATAAGAGTGAAACAAATGTTGAGTAAAATAAATAAAAATTGAATGCTTTGATTTTTATACATAAAACTAGCTGATGTGTAATAAGGTTATGAAGTTGTGAATTCTTGCTTGTCGTTTGGGTGCCATAATTGATTTGACAGCGAAAGTAATGCATTGTGACGACTACTACTATTTTTAAACAATGAAACAACCAGTTGGAAAATTCATTTCATTCCAAACATTTATTTTTTCAAAGCATATATAAATAATAAAGTTCTTATGTAGGTACCTACTTGTGTTTTCCATTTTGAAAATATTCTACCCAAACAAACCTTCTTCTTTTGTATTTGTAATCTGTGGCTAACCAGAGTGGTATATCTATGGCTTAACTTCAATACAACATGGTGGGTTCAATGTTTTTCATACTAATTTTAAAACGTTAACAACCGTTTTACATATTGAATTTCATTCAAACTACTCTATATACCTTCCCGGAAATAATAAGAATAAACTGTGCTATTGTTAGCGAAACCGGTTAAGTAATTAAGTTAAAATCGAGGACAAACACACGTATTACACGTTTATTTTAGTACCCAAAAATAGTGATAAAAAAGGTTCCCGCTAATATGTCGAATCTTACAAATTATTAAGCATATACTGTACACTTTGAACACTTTGTACGCTTTGTAAACTTTGTAAACTTTGTAAACTTTGTAAGCTTTGTAAACTTTGTAAACTTTGTAAACTTTGGAAACATTGTAAAATGTGTAAACGTTGTAAACTTATAAACTTTATAAGCTTTGTAAGCTTAGTAAGCTTTGTAAACATTGTAAACTTTGTAAACTTTGTAAACTTTGTAAACTTTGTAAACTTTGGAAGCTTTATAAACTTTGTAAACTTTATAAACTTTATAAACTTTATAAACTTTGTAAACTTTATAAACATTATAAACTTTGTAAACTTTATAAACTTTGTAAGCTTTGTAAGCTTTGTAAACTTTATAAACTTTGTAAACTTTATAAACTTTGAAACTTTGTAAACTTTATAAACTTTGTAAGCTTTGTAAGCTTTGTAAATTTTTTTGACTTTATAAACTTTGTAAACTGTAAACTGCCAGCTTTGTTTGCTCTCAACTCAGGTCCATCTAGCACAGTACCACCACCCTTATAATACATTGAGATTGTATAGATGAATTAATAAAACAATAAAAAATAAATAAATTCAGCGTATATATATTAAAACGTAGCATGCTGCCAATAAATGTCAGAAGATGCGCGTATTATCATCCAGGGTATTTAGTTAAACCGATCGCTTTGGAAGGCATATAATGTAAAAAAACTAATGTAAAATGAAAATGGTGAAGTAATGGAAAATGGATGAATTTTCGGAACGCTAAAGCTATATTATATTATAAAAGTTCTAGTTCGGTCCTGTCCTCCATCATCTCTCAACAACCGCATAGCTTCGTATCTTCCACATATTCACGTTTCACATCTTCCAGTTGTCAGTCCGCGACGACCGATTAACCCCCCCAATTATAGCGGAGTGACAGCGACAGCGACAACGACTGGACAACACCAATAGGCGCGAATTCTATCTGCTAATTGAACCCATCTTTTTAAACTGTATTTTTTTAAATATGTGTCTATCTCACAAGAGTCCCAACTGTCCAGAGCAGTCAAACTATGGCTCTGAACTCCTGTCTCAAATTAACTTTAGCATATCATCGAAACGTACTCGCCACACCAAACTATTTTACATATTGAACAATAAAAGAAACGCTGCAGAAAATTCATCAGTCTTAAAATATTCAGACGGCCTCCATGGTCGAGGGGTAAGGCTCTCGACTATGAATCGGAAGGTTGCGGGTTCAAATCCAGGCGTGCGCGACTAAATTTTATTTAATTAATTTGTGCTGTTTCACAATTAATTAATTAAAAAATCATGTATAGTATATTTGCGCATGTTCCAGAGTGGAAGATACTCTCAGTATCGCCCTGGTGAAAGACCACCATTCAGAATTGAAACGTTGCTTGAAATGGCTTTTAGCCGTGTTTGGTGACCAGATCTGAATAGGCAGTAATTTCCCCACCTTCCTCTTCCCCTTCTCCTTCCTCTCCCCTATACCTTCAGCCTCACAACATTTCCCAATTAGGGATGCCATAGTCTCACTGGCTCCAGACGGTAGGGAGCAGTTGAGACTCTTGTGCGTTATTCATGTAAAAAAAAAAAAATCAGTTAATTTTGTCCCAACTCAAATCTCGACATATTTTTTTACTACCTGCCGTCACTTAAGAAAAATATTTAATTATTTATTGTATCATATACACCCTATATGGGCTTTTACATATTTAGTTAATTATAATAAACAGGTGCAAAACACATCACAGTAGGTACATAGATAAAATAACTAACAAATACAGGAATAACATAGTGTAAGTACCATTCCAAGTAATTAGCTACAGAGGCGAATATTCAAAACATACCTCACATTCACTGATACTTATACTCTAGACACATGTATTAATAATTGTTGAGGATGTATGCAATAATCGTCTGTTTGTATTTGTATTCCGAAGAGTTAAACGTATCTACTATGTCTGAATATGTATTACCTTCTGCGTGGGGTCTAGGTAATAGAGAATTTTTGAATGACTCAGTCCTGAAATTATTGTTACAGTTGAATAAAATTTTAGATCGAGTAGGTCTATTTGGAATATTAAATTTAATTATGCTGATAATATCAGGGTTATCTATAAAACCATTAACAATTTTGAAAATAAAAGTTAGGTAAGAAACAAGTCTTCTATCTGAGAGTTTTAATAATTTTAGTTCTTTCATTAAGTAATTGTAATTTATAGTTTCAATGGGTAATCCGAGTTTTTAGTTAACATAATCTTAGAAATTTATGTTGAACTTTTTCAATGGATTCGGAAATAATTTTATAATGAGGGGATCACATAGAAGAATTATATTCGACTTGACTACGAACTAAGGAAGAGCGTAATCATTTTAATGTTGAAATATTCCCGAAGTCTCTGGCATTTCGAAGAATGAAGCCGAGCATTTTTAAACCTTTATTAGTTGTAGAATTGATATGAGTAAGAAAATTAAATTTAGAATCGAAAACAATGCCAAGATCATTATTGCACAGACCCAAAATGTATTTTATTGATAGGTCGCTAATTTTTGGCGCGGTGAAAATGAAATTCCTTTACACCTAGGGAAAAATATTAATGATTTTGGATAAGACCGACATAGGATTTACAGATGAGAAATTTTTTCCTTCCTTTTTTAATTTCCAATTGAACTCCCAATGAGATAGGAGGCGACGAACCGCCACTGGTGTTAAGTGTTAAAAGAAAAATAAAACTGATTATTGTAATAATGTAATAATCCATGCATATTACTGTTGTGGCGGAATTCTGATATTCTGGAATCGTTATATTAATTTTAAATTTCTGTCTTGATTATCACATTTGATATTTTAATATTCTGAATTACTTCATTGCGCATCTAATGACCGCAATTAATAATATTCAGTATGTGGACCACCGCGCATGCACAATAACCACTGAACAGAAGAATTCCTAGTAGTGAAAACTGAAGACCTTTCTATTCCCAGGCTCCTAACATGTCAAAAAAAATTGTTGACTATTAAATAAAATAGTTTCTGTATTTGAAAAATCTTAATAAGTTTTTAGACAAAGTACCTTAACGGGAAATTGGAATTACTTAAGGCGATGCAATGGGGAAGTAATGAAAAATCGTGTGTTTTCAGTTTGAGAATTTGATGGCCTAGAAATATCATAGATCATTTAATTAAATACTGCAAGTAGAACACACCTTGGCCTTTCGTATAACCGTCCAATTTTTTGGTGTGTCTTTTTATAAGCCTAGAAAAAAATAAAGTATCAGACCTAAAAAATATGTTTAAAGCGCAAAATCTCCTACTTACGAACCCTTTTTTTTTCGATATTGTCGTATTGTTCATTGTGGCAAATTAAGTTTTTTAGAATATGACAATAATTTTTTTTAATATTTATGCCTGAGCTTTACAAATTAAAATAAAACACAGCGTTTTGGTTTCGTTTTTTTGCGTAATTTTAGCACACTAGAAACTAGTGCTGTACTAAATCATAAGTAGCCGTTGGAAATAACAGCTACATTCCGTCAACGCCTAGCGCTATTCGCTTACAATTTGCGTTAAAATATAAGTAACCGTATACGAATATTTTTCAGCGGATTGTAATCTTTGGAGCACATACGTCAGGTGTGCCTGTTATACTGGTTCTATCGGTATTTCAGTGGACGATGCTCTTAGAAACAAGCGTCATTGATCCATTCGGAACCGGTGCACAATCGAGAAACACGCCAAACATTTGTACACGGTTGACATTTACCAAATGAGGACGTGTCGCTTCTATGACTCGTTTTTGTGGAATGATTTTCCGGCATCTGTGTTTCCTTCCTCCTACAACATGGATCCTTTCAAGACCCAGATTCACTTCTTCCTATCCTGTAAAAGACTCTGCACACAGCATCCTCAAAGATGACATCGGCCTTGATGGAAATTATTTATTTCAGTGCCCCCTGTGTGGAGTTACTGTAAAAAGAGAATAAAAAAGGAATAAATAAAAAACGATGTTAAAATAACGCAGTCAAATGACTAAGTACTGTTTTAGCAGTTTTGGCTGCAAATAAAAAAAAAGTGTAACATTTTATACTTTATACGTTAACGATATTATCCTTAATTTGGATTGGCCTTTCTATTACGTATCTTCCTTCTAGACGTTTTTGAGGATTTTCCCATGCGGTACGGCCGATATACAGGTATAATATACAGGTGGGAAATAAAATATACCAAAATTTGAAACAATTTTTTTTTCTTTTAACACCACTTTATTGAATACATAAACCAAGCTGTTTCGGTTCAGCCTGAACCTTCTTCAGGGATGTATAAATACAGATTTACAATAAATGAAAAACATGGAATAGAGAGGGAACATCAAATATGGTGGGGGTGGGAGTGGGTGTAGGGGAGCAGAAGGGAAAGATGTTTAAATAAAATTGTATGCATGTTCCCCTTCTGCTCTCCTGCACCCACTCCTTCTCCCTCTCTCTTACCTAACCTCTGCCATAGTTCATGTTCCCTTCCTCCATTATATGTTTCCTCGCACTTACTATTAATCTGTTTTTAATTCAGTTAGTATTTATACAACCCTAAAGAACGTAAAAGCTGAACCGAAACCGGTTGGTATATGTATTCAATAAAGTAGTGTTAAAAAAAATTAATATGTTTTTTTTTCTTTTTTAACGGTTAATTAGTTAATTAATTAATCACGTCGGGAGGTTGCCAATTTAATGTATTTTAACTGTATTATATATGTTTGACGGTATGTTGTGTATTGTGTATACTTACCAATACTTACCAAGCGCTTTCGTTAAAGATTGTCGCGGAGATATTAATAAAAGAAGTGTCACCATTTGATTAATTTATTTCTCAACGCGTACAAAATTCAGAAGGTAAATTTATAAACTAGAAGTGATGCAAATGCAAATCAACAAGTTACTAGTATGTTATACAACACGACCGATTCAGCAAGAAGCAGGAGAGCGAATGAAGATTAGTTTTTTAAACAATAGAGTGCAGGCTGATCGTCTTTTATCTTGTAGTGATGGCATATTTAAAAAGAATATAATTCAAATGAATTTATGGTTGTTCAGTGCTTGCATATTACACTTTTTTAAATTTATAAAATATTTGAAAATCTTCTAGTATCATCAGAGTAAGCGAAAGATGTTGCTTATGTCGTGATGGAGGACTTCCGACCTTACTCAGCCAAGTTTAAAATGTAGCTGTTATCGTTATAATAATCAAAATATCTCAATAGTTTTAACAATTTCAACTTCCAACAGGAGAAATATAAATACACATCAACGTCGACATTATTTCCAACGGTTATATTCAACGGTTGATAATCGCCGACGACAACTGCGTTAGCGTTTTTCCGAATCATAGTCATAATTAGAAACGCCCACAGCACAATTCTATCGGCTTATTCCTTCAGTGGCAATAGTCCAACAAGTTAATAAAGCCCCGGTTGATGGATGGGTGTAGAAGAAGCTAATAATAATTAAAATCTTACCGACCTTATCGGTGTATCAATCCGCGGCTAATGTCTTCTAATTTTCTCATCGTCTCTGTTGGGAGGCTGCGATCATTTGGACCACGATTAAGTTACGTTGTTTTATATGGAGATAAGCTATAGTAACTTAGATAATAGAAACAAGGGAGGTAATAGAAGCCATTATTAGTAAGAAACTGTGAGAACAACGCGTGTCGCTGACTCATACTACTCCAAATCGTATCTATGCACCACTTGACGCTGCTCCTTCAATTCTACCTACACATTACCAAGATGTCACCTTTGCAGTACCGCTGTGTAAAAATAACACTCTTCCTTGGATCCTGCGCAACGTTGTATACGTGCAAAATTTATGAAAATTACAAAAAGAGCATTATAGATAGTTGTACGTGTTGTCGCATTCTATTACTAGTAGGTATGTCTCTGTCTCACTGTTCAATTGTTTCATTTTATATTTTATCTCCCTCTTATTGTATTTTGTATATCTCACCTATATATGTACTCACTCTATGCATTTTTGTTTGGTATCAAATTTTATCCTAACGACGCTTGGGTTAAGGGAAACCGAAACGATGATTTAAAAAATGTGGTTTTATACAAAATGTTAGTTTTTTTTTTTAAATTATAGAGAGACTTTGTGTCCAATACAATAACGCCTTCCACTTGATGTTTGGCCTCCCCAGATACTGAAGCGCTTCCAGTGTGATCACGGAGGGTCGAGTTCCCGGTTTTGTAGCCCTTATAAGATCCAGGGTGGCAGGAATGAGGGAAAGCAAAAACAGCTCCGGGAATATCCTCATCATGGATGCCCGCATCGGTCCAGCCTCCAGCATCGACGCATGCTGGAGAAAGACATTGGCCCCTCACAGTATTTATTTATTTATTAATATCTATATATTATACAGTACAATTTTTTATGATTTTTTTAAAGGTATAATAAATTAGCAGGTCACGTTATACTATAAAGTTTTAGCTTGGGAAGAAATGATTTTGCAAGCAGAGGACACAATATTTAAAAAAAAAACACTGCGCATCGCATGATATTGCAGTTACAAATGATATAATAAAACACATATAAAACTTAGTTCCACTTTTATTTTATTTCACCGTGACCGGTTTCAGCTTGTTAAAGCCATCTTCAGACCGGTAAAAATTAATCTTAATCTACGGTTTATGTACACAACTTGTGGGGGAGGCCGGTTGGGGAGATAATACAAGGGATTTATTCTATTACATGGGTTTTCTTTATATTTGCTACTAAGTCCTCTTTGACTGCCAACTTTCCAATTATGTTGGTTATTCCCAGTAAGCTTTGTTACCTCTGGTTTGTAGTTTACTTTAATAATGTTTGGGGAATACCTTACAAGTAAAAGTAAAGTGTAAGGTATTCCCCAAACAATATTAAAGTAAACTACAAACTAGAGGTAACATTTCTAACATAAATTTTTATTCAATGTTTTATAATATTTTTTTATTAACATTTTTGATTAATTACTTACCTACTTTAATCAATTTTTGTTTATGTTTATAATTTGTCTATTCTTACATTATTGTGTTCTGTGTTTATCATTTGTCTATACTTGACATTATTATTTTTTAGTACTCTATATATTTCAGATTAAGAAAGCATCGCTTTCGACACATGTTGATCAATATGTATATATTAGTAATTTTTTAATTAATTTTCACGTTATTTGTTAGTATACTTTATATAGAATGTGTGGGACTGCACTAACCTCCCCGCATACCGATATAATTATTTTCTTAATAGCTGATGTGTACCCGGCCTTGTTCGGGATTTTTATTTTTTGGAATAAAGTTATGAAGTTGTGAGTTCTTGCTTGTCATTAGGGTGCCATAATTGATTTGACAGCGAAAGTAACTATCTCCAAATAAAGAAACATTCATTTGAATATTTTATTTCATTCCAAACGTTAATTTTTTCAAAATATATCTAAATCATATGGTTCTTAATTAGGCACCTACTCACGTTTTCCATTTTGAAAATATTCTACCAAAATCTTCTTCTTTTGAATATGCAATCTGTGGCTAACCAGAGTGTTATATATCTATGGGCTAACCTAAATAAAACATGGCGGATTCAATATTTTTTTTCATACTAATTTCAAAACGTTATAGCTACAGTTTTACACATTGGATTTCATTCAAACTACTTTCTAAACCTTCCCGGCACAAATAAAAACAAACTGTGCCATTTTCAGCGAAATCGGTCAAGTGAATTTCGAGAAAATCGAACACAAACAAACAAACTTATATTGATTTTTATATACTCGTATTTAGAATATTATTCATTGTTATTACTAAACGGATAACTCTCAAAAGAAAAAAATCGCGTGCTCCGATGCTGTACACTCATATTACATTTAGATTTTATCGTTACGATATGATAATGTTAATGATTTTAATTTTTCTTAAAGACGGAGAAATAATTTTTTTGTTCCTATTTATCTGCTCTTTTATAAGAAGGCGATTATCAAAGCCTCGCTCAATTAGCGGCCGTCTTCAATCAAGGAGCCCCGATGCATTAGGCGAATCATCAATCACTTTTTACTTCGAGCCGCCCCCTCCCCTTGTCCCTGGCTACCACTTGGGCATTGGACCCTTTCTACTTGTTATTTGTTATAAAGCCGCAGCGGCTAATAATTTTTTTTTGCCGTTGGTTACACCTGGTATTCGAACCTTTTGAGGAAATGAGGACGCGTGAGAAATAAAAGTTTAAAGACAATGTTGATTTTTATTGTTCTATTTAGCACCATGGCATTATTTTTTCAAATATTCAAAAGATATTTTTACATCCCTGAATCCCGGAACGCACATATGAAGCTAAAAAACCTATGGGACATTTCATACAACATAAATACGGTATCGAACGTTGCCGAAACGCGCGCCAAAGCGGAAATTCGATATTCCGGTGCGCAGCGATGGAGTAAATATAATTTTTTTCTCTTTTTTTTCTTCTTTTTATTTCATTTTGTGAATCCTAATAATATTGCTATAGCATTTTCAAGCTTTTTATTTCTAATTTTGAAAGAGTTATTTCCTGTTAAATAAAACAAACACTTTTTATTTTATTTTTTGCTAACCGATTTCGCATAGCTCAAGCTTCGTCAAGACAGATAATAACTAAATAATAATACAGAGTTATCAGTTATATATATAGTTACAGAATACAATAGAGTGAAATAGAGAGAATACAAAAGAGAGAGAAAAGAGAACAAAATAATAGAGGGAGACAACAATAGAAAAGTATTATGCGTAAGAGGGAGACAACATTAACATATATTAATAATAATAGATAATAAATACAACAGTGTAATGGGAACATAATGAAGTCATTAAAGAGAGAAAATCCTAAAATATTTATACAAGAAAGACCCAGACCACTTGATTACATAATGATAAATGGAATTCGATTTTAATTTGATCTTTCGTTGTTATTTTTAAAAGAAAACTAAGATCAAAAGTTTTAAAGCATCATTATTTTAAATATTCATTTTTCAGTAATTTTTGTGGAAAAATAAATCCTGCCACAATTATGAATGATATTTATGGCCGTCTTAAAATAAAATATTTAAAAAATATGTATCTAACATCTAATTTCATATAAATGAACTAATACCATAATTATAAAATTCGACGAAGAAGGAAATCTGCTTATAGTAAGCCGATATTCTTTGTTTTCTTTTAATCGCTTTAATGTTTGGGCTCTCAATGATTTAGATCATGAACCGCCACTGCTAGTAATCAAATTGAAAAAAAAGTGAAATTTCTGATTAAATTATTAAAGATTTAAGCTATAAAGGGCACAAAAGATGAACACGAATCATGCTTTAATAATTAACATATACATATAAGACCATATTATCATCAAATAAGATATAAAGAAAAGGTTACTTTCGCAGCTGGGACTTGTTCCCAGATCCCCTAGTCTTACCCAGATCTTAGATCTCACTTGGTTGTAACTTGATCGTGGTAAGACTGGAGGATCATGATTCAAGTCCTAGTTGCGACCGTTAACTTTGTATTTGCTGTGTCTTTTTATCTTTAGCATAAAAAAAAAATCTACTCCCTGTTGATTTTGTACAACGTCT
This sequence comes from Halesus radiatus, assembly GCA_022606495.2. Lineage (NCBI taxonomy): Eukaryota > Metazoa > Arthropoda > Insecta > Trichoptera > Limnephilidae > Halesus > Halesus radiatus. Next base: position 182,686 of record JAHDVE020011167.1, read on the forward strand.
AATTATATAAATAATATGAAAAATGTGTCCCGTGCGTGCAGTCACATCATCTCAGCACAAAACATTGTAATTTAACGTTTTAATCTGGAGCGACCTACCAGGTTTCTGTATCTGTTTGTACATAATCGGATAAACTCTAGCAAGTATTATTTGTACAGCGCCCCTTAGGTGATTTTTCACAAAACGGCGCTATACAAGTTATTCGAGTACTATTATTATTATTTAAAAAAAAAATGTGTAAACATATTTTATGATTATTGTTAATAATAATAATAAATGTTTATTCCGGTATCTGGGGAGGTTAGTGCAGTCCCACGCATTCCATACAAGGAATGTAATCTGTAAACTGATTAATTTATCAATAAATATATTTAAAAAAAAAAAAACATTTTTTCTTTTCATATAGTGTGTTTTTTTACGGTAACTCCACACAGGAGATCCTGAAGGAAATAACTTCCCTCAAGGCCTATATCAGCTTTGGGGATGCTGTGCAGAGGGTCTTTTGGAGGATAGTGAACTTGGGTCTTGAAGAGACCCATGTTGTAGGATGGAGGAAACACAGAGGCCGGCAGATCATTCCACAGACGAGCTGTGTAATGATCTGCCGCTCTGTGGAATGATCTGAGCTCCTAAAAGTGATCCGTTCTCTCGCCAAAGGGATAAATGACGCTAGTTCCTCAGAGCATTTTCCATTAAAATACCGGTAAAACAAGGATAGCATTCCCACCTGAGGTCTGTACTTGAAAGATTGCAATCCGTTTGTTAAAATCGGTAAATCTATCAAACGGACCGCCCGTTTCTGCACAGAGTCAAGGATTTTTTTCAGATATTTCAGGACTCCCGACCAGAGGTGGCTGCCAAATTCTACAGTGGGGCGCACTTTGCAATTTGTACAGGGTCAGCGGTTGTGTACTATCTGCAGTATCCGCGGGCTCTGTACAATACGCCCAGCTTCTGAAAGGCTAACTTTACTATGGCTCCACCGAAGCCAGAGTAAAGTTAGCCTCAGAATGAAATAATATATACGTATTAATTTGTTTTGAACCACTTCTATTTAATATAATCTCGACCGGTTTCGGAAGTACCCTTCCCTCGTCAGGAATATATTAAAATATACTATACTACGATATAAAATAATCACAGATATTCATGAATATTTAGGTGTTGAAGTGGGAGCCGTTCAAATGGGAAGGAGTAATTAGGGTTTTTTAGAACAACAGTGGAAAAATATCTAAAAAGAGGAGTATACGATAAATTAATCCGGTTCTTCGATATACTAGAATTAATATTTAGGAATTTTATAATATCCAATGCTACAAAAATTATTTAATTTTATGCCTTTATTATTACGGTGAAGAATATGAACTTCTGTATCCTTATTAAAAATATAATCGGTTCAAATGAGATGATTGGCAAACTCTGAACAATTATTGCTATTTAAACATCTTAAGTGTTCCGTAATTCTGATATTTACATTATGGGATGTTTTTACTATGTAGAACGAGGGACAGTCATTGCATCATAGTTTGTAATTGCCCGAATGGCTACATTAATGATCCCCATATCGAGTGTTTTTTTTTTATGTGGGCAGGCCAAGTTCTTTGTGCTAGGTGCTGAAAAGTGTATAAATCAAATTTTAGATTGCCCAGGAAACCATTATTATTGTTTTACTTCTCAAAATCTTCGATTATCACTCGCT
>JAHDVE020011168.1:0-26661 GCA_022606495.2 Halesus radiatus
CTCGGGGGGCTTTGAAGCAGAGAATGAACGGTTACCTCGGAGGGTCTCCTCTGGGGTAAGAATAACCTCGTCGAATTTAATGTTTCAAAGACCCAATCATGTCTGATTACGTCTAAGAGGGATCGAAATGACAATCTAGTCTCCTTTAATGGAAGCAATCTTCCCAACAAGCCCTCCATTGATATGCTTGGTGTAACCTTAAGTGACCAGCTCAGGTATGGGGGCTTCATCGAAGCCAGAGTAAAGTTAGTTTCTCAGAAGCTGGGCGTATTGTACAGAGCCTGCAGATACTTTAATAGTACACAACTGCTGACCTTGTACAAATCGCAAGTGCGCCTCACTATAGAATTTGGCAGCCACCTCTGGTCGGGAGTCCCAAATATCTGAAAAAAAATCCTTGATTCTGTGCAGAAACGGGCGGTCCGTTTGATAGATTCGCCTATCGCAAACGGGTTGCAATCTTTGGAGCACAGACGTCAGGTGGGAATGCTGTCCTTGTTCTACCGGTATTTTAATGGAAGATGCTCCGAGGAACTAGTGTCATTGATCCCTTCGGCACCGCTGCATAGTCGGGAAACACGCCAAACGCGCGCCCAACATTTGCACACGGTTGACATTTGTCACATGAGAACGGGTCGCTTCTACGACTCGTTCTTGTGTTCAACAGCTCGGCTGTGGAATGATCTGCTGGCCTCTGTGTTTCCTCCATCCTATAACATGGGTCTCTTCAAGACCCAAGTTCACTCCTTCCTATCCTCTAAAAGATCCTCCACACAGCATCCCCAAAGATGATATAGGCCTTGAGGAAATTATTTCCTCCTTGGTCTCCTGTGTGGAGTTACTGTAAAAAAAAATATATATATATATATATAACCGAAATAAGACATTCAACAAACTCACACTCTGTACTATTGAAATCTCACCGATTAAACATGGCCAAGATCGCCTTTAATGGGTGAAAGCCGGAAAATAACAACAACAAAAAACTCACACTCACAAACTCGAATAATTCGAAAAATTTGAAAAAGTCGTCAAACTTAATCGGAAAACGCGGCACTCCTTCTTATAATAGTGCACTTCACTCGTGCATAATTATGCAATATGTACAATAAATGTGATACGCACTCACAGATGGCGCTAATTCAAATATTATAGAAATAAACACTTGTAGCACTAAATGCTTCTAAATATTGAGATGAATTGTTTTTTGGCGGGTATACATAAGGAATATGAGAGGATGTGAATTGCTATTTTAAGTTTAAAGCAAAAGTGCTTCAAGACTAACAAGTTAAAATAATATATTGTATTTTTATAAGTTTCTTGAAGGACATAAGATTTAAATCTACGGTAACAATTTATTCCGTTGCATATTCTGCCTGCCAATAAACAATTCATTTCAATATTTGAAAGAATTATGAGCTAAAAGTGTTTTTGTCTAAAATAATTAATTTAGCGCAATCTATTAGTTAGTGTCTATTACGTTCCGTTTAACCTTACCTAATCTAGTCACAAAATATTTTTAGTTCTGAAATCGGTGTTTTAGCATCTTAAATGCATAATTATTATGTACCCACCCGCCCCCTTCCCCCCCGATCCGATCCCTTTTGTCACTGGAAGAAGATAGTGCCAAAAATCAGTTCAATTTAAAACCGCTCAACGCCCAGGAGTAAAAGTGTTCAACGGCGCGACACGAGCAAATGGCCAATTCGAGAGTACAGTGAAGTTTCAGTGGGGTGAACTTCTAGAGGATATCCTTGAACAAAGGTAGGCCTATCAATTTCTGTAGCGTCCTCCTGTTTCTTTCAATCCTTCCTTCACCTTTTTTTCTCATCTAGTTCTCGAGCCAGATTAACTTTTTCCGCCAATCCAGAATTGGAATTATTCAGAGCCGTCGAAATAATCGGTCTTGCGTTGTAAAAGTTTTTAGATTACGTTGACAGACTCCACACAATTTACAAGAGTATTAGAGTAATCGCCGCTTTCAATCCTCGGTAATTGATATAAGTACAAGTTTGTATGAATAAGCGTGTAGTGTCACTTGTCAGAAACTGTTAAAGGCCAATCTGATCGAAGCAACCATTCGCGGATTACTGCCTTTGAGCCAACTGAGGGGTAATCCCGGGCGGTAATGAATGTGTGAGCCAAGAGCCGTTACGGCAGACGAAACAGCCTCCACCAGAGATTCCCAAAGTGGGAAATTTAGGCCGTAGGGGATATAAAAAAGAGCTGAAAACAAACATAACATATCGTATGAATCGGCACACTTTTTAAAAGTGATAAAAATTAATTAAAAACACAGAAAAAAATTGCCCGAGAACCTAATTTAACCTAATATATTTGATCTGTTTGTATATATATTTTTTAATTTCGAATTATTTCGAAAGCGATGCTTTCATCATCAGGAATATATTAAAACCATGTATGTATTCATATATGCATGTATTCATATATTCCTAATGATGAAAGCATCGCTTTCGAAACATGTAGATATCAATGTATATTTATAAAGTGGTGAATGCGAAGTATATTTTTAAATTCATTTATTAAGAGGAAAGGCTGCGCGGCCTGTTACATACAAAACTTAATTTTGGATTTGAGGACAAAATACTCACCTAAAGCTAATGATTTTTATTTTCATCAAAAAGTATAATAAATATCTAGTACGGATGAGAAGTAATTTATTTATTTTTGTTTTACATTATGAAATATAGGCCATTAGAGGAATTGTTTTTTCGCGATTTTATGGGCACCTTTAACAATTATTTGGGGGTTAATGGCGATTTAAAAAAAAGCTTTACCCCGTCTGCTTTGTAAATATAATTTTAAAAAAAAAATTATGTTAAAATAAGTATTATGGTGGACTTTAAATTAAATTAAAAACGACCAATTTATGTTGGCACACAAATTTACCGTACATAATTTAAAATATCGACCCGAAAAAACGTTTTTTTTTTTTTAAATGTTGTTTTTATATTTTTATTTACGTAATGATGTTCACATAGCAACACGAGAATGTTTTCAATCGAATTACGTCAACTTATGGGTCCACAACATTTTTTTAGTAAATTAGGAACACAGGAATGGTTTAAAACCAGAGTGAGTTTGCACGAGAATCCACAAGCTTTAAAGATACAAGTATTGTAACGTTCATTACGGATCTTTGGAGTTTTGCTTGTTCCTGTTATATAGTACATTGTCTAAGTGAAGCCGCTATGAACAGATTCAACAAAGTTTTATAAGATTTCGATTTCTATACAGCGAGGATTATAATATGAATAAGCAATTCCCTTTTTTAGATAGAATTTCTACGTTCCGAGAACGATTTTTTCATGGCCTAAAACAAAAATAAATAAAATACTTCTCATCCGCAATAGATGTTTACTAAAACTTTAATTAAAAAAATATCTTTCAGTTTGGGTGGGCATTTTGGCCTCAAATCCAAAATTAAATTATGTTTGAAACAGGCAGCGCAGCCGTTCCTCTTAATAATGACGCCACAAAGTGAATACCATTCGTTTGAAGAAATTATAATAAATAAATTATTGATTAGGTGTGGTTAGATTAGGTCTTCGGGAGAGTTTTATTTTTTATTACATTTACTGACTTTAAAATTGTGCCGATTCATACGTGCGTTGAATTGTCATGGAACCATATAACATGTGTGTAAGGTTATGCATTGGCGCAAAAACCACACCTGTTCAATGAAACATTTTATGAAACCTTTGGAGCGTTGAAGGTTCAAGGGGCGCTGATGGCTTCAGTAATAATGGAGGGGACATTTAAGTGCAAGAGCAATAAGGAGGCCCTGAAAAACAATGCTTCACTTTTTTTATTAACTTTAAGAAATTTAACAAAATATAAGACAAAAAAAGTGACGATAAACTACTTTTTATGAGTTTGACTAAGCGGTACTTATCATTCAAAACCTTATAAGAAATTTACGGTAAAGGTACTTCCATATTGATAGTAATATTAACAGAAATACTGGAGTACAAGTTAAACATAAAAATGGAATAGGTTTGCGCCTTAATAACTTAGAAGCGTTAGAAATATTAAAATCAAATAAAAATAATATTTACCTAATTTTAATCAAACAATTAGATTTAACCCAAAGTCCGATGTTAAGGATGTTCCCTTTCTTCCCCTTAATTTTCTCTTCCCCTCTAGTTACCCCTCTACCGCTCCCACTATGATGCTCTCTCTCCCCTTCTACTCTGATGTACTGTCTTTTTCCCCCACTTTCACTGTCTTCATCATGATATATATCTGTATGTTAATTTAGTTTATACGTGTACGTTCCTGATGAAGGTTGAGTTCAACCGAAACCAGTCAATAATGTATGAATTAAAATGAAATAAATTGGCTTAAAACAAAAATTATTATGATTATTTACATATATATGTCTACAAATAATAAAACATATACAAAATCTTTCAAACATTAATATTTTAGAATAATCTTACTCCAAAATAATTCGTCTTATGTCTATAAAAAAAAAAACAAATAAGTATAATAAATCGTACATAAAATAATATTTCCTACTTATACAAATAGTATCTAACAGCTAGCAAGTCTTTAATATGTTTATTAACTTTTTTTTATTTCAATACATTTTTTTTATTTCAGCAGGTAACATATTTAAATAGCTAGGAATCATGTAATCTAACGTTTTTTTGTCCATATTTGTTTGTAGGAGTATGCTTCAGAACCATTAATCCTTCATTAAATTAGAGACGAGTATTGTAGGTGTGCGCTAGTTTATTTGTATAATACATAGGGTTATTAATGTGCTGAAATATAATTTTGTACCACAGAATTGCTCTTACTGAAAGAATTATGAGACTGATAAAAGTATTGAATATTATTCCTTTGTTCGTATACACTTTTATGTGCTAATAATTTAACCAATGAATTTGCACTGATTGAACGTGATTGATATTTGTTTTACGGGAAAGTCCCCAGACTGTAATTTCATACCTTATAACAGATTTAACTAATGATAAATCTGCTCTGCGACCTGCTGTGGTCCGACCCCGACAAGGACACCACCGGCTGGGGCGAGAAATGGACGACACGCTGGTGTGCTCTTTACAGATCCTGAAGCCGGCCGACAAGCGCTACCTGGCGTACGGGCAGTCCCTTCAGGCCGCCCAGGGGCGTCACCAACAAAGACAAAGAAGATTGGATATGGATATGGATCAGTTCCCCCGGCCCCCGTCCTCACCGCCGCCCAACTTCACATGACTCCTATCATTTTTATTAGCGTTTTGCAATATATCGTAAGGAATAAATACAGTTAGCATTTTTTTTTTGTCAATTTAACATGTATGAAAACTTAGATCAAGCCGTATTTAATTTTGATAATTTAACTAATGTGTAATGATAGCCTGTCCAAAAAAAAAATAGATGTAATATAGGAATAATGTAAGAATAGGAAGTAAGATTTGTACAGCGCCCTTGAGGTGATTTTTCACAAAAACGGCGCTATAAAAATCATCCGATTATTATTATTATTATTATAAATAAAATTTTCAAAGTGTGCAGATTGGAACAAAGAAAATTATTTTGTAGTAACTACTAGCAATTACTCTTAGTCGTACATAATTTATTTGTAAATCCCACTTGAAAAAACTATCAATAATAACACCTAAATAAATATATTCTTTCACAAGTTCAACGTTTTCACACGTATGCAATGCAGGGATTCCATCATGTAAACAATCTGAAGTGTGTGTTTTTATTTCAGGTGTAAAACAACCTTTGAATTAGAGGATCTTATATGCATCAATTTTTTTTTGCCTTTATAATTAATCCAGAGTCATGAGTGTTTCTGAACACGATTCAATACGCCAATCCAAGAATTCCATCATTACTGCCATGACTGCCTGGATGGAGTCCCCCCAAAGGCTCTCTGGGGACGGAAGACCTATCCCCTTTCTCATAATCAACGCATGTTACAGAATGAAAGGTGAGAACGGAGCTCTCGGCGGCAGCACCATCTCTATGAAAAGTACAGGTATATTTCAATGTGCTTTATTTTCAAGGAAATAAACAAAACTCATATTACATCCAAATGTATATCAAGATCGTGGGTTTTAATTAGTTAATAAATTTAATTATTCCACAATTGTCTGAACTGCCGTAGGTAGTGGGGGAGTATGATGGCATCCCCGGGGAATTTAGGGTACGCTAAGAGGCTGACGGAAGTGAGAGGAAAAGTTGAAAAGAGGAACGGGAATAGAAAGGTTGAGATGTGTCTGGTTATTCAGATCTAGTCACTAAACAATACTATAGCTATTTCAACCAAGAAATACGAAATGCACTTTTTTAAGACATGTTGCACTGCAATAAATATACTTTTTCAATAAATTGTTTTGTTTTGCCACATTGTCAATGTTATTTGTTATCAGTAAAAAATGTAATTTCCTGCTGAAGTATAGGGGGCGCTGAAAAGAGGGCTACGGTAAGTAATGAGTTTGAGAAAGTCTGGTCACCACTATGTGTTGTGTTGTATCTTGCCTGTTGGCCTGTTAGTGTTCCTTGTTTAATTGGGTGGGATTAATCCGCTCTAATCTGCTCTAATCTGCTCTGCCCCGCTCTGCTCTTGTCTGATCCTTTGATGAGCTCCTGATTTGGGTTCAAAGGATATTGAAATAGAGCTAGATGATACATTCCTACGTATCCTTTACATAGCCTGTAGTGACTTTAGACAGGTATATTATTAACTCTTCTGTAAAGGTTTAAGTACCTGCCCTCGTTTAGGAAGAGTGCTTTGATTTCAAGCCATACTCTGTAATACGTTCTGCTAACGCTTTATTGGAAACCCCGCTATTAGAGATAATATCACAGGAGATTGGTGGAATAAAATAAATAATAATAACAATCAAAGTGTCTTTTCATTAAATTCAATAATAATAATAATTAAATGGAATTAGTAATCATTTTTTTTAATTTAAATAGCTGTCTTTTGAATTTATTTTCATATTAGCATTAATAATAAAAATAATGTCTTTCTTAATTTCTAATACAAATTTGTTTTCAATGTTTTATTAACACCTTTGATTAATTATTACTCTACTTTAATCAATTTACGTTTACGTTCATAATTTGTCTATTCTTAAATTATTGTGTTCTATATTTATCATTTGTATATACTTGACATTATTGTTTTTTAGTATTCTGATATTCCTGATGAGGAAAGCATCGCTTTCGAAACATTTTTACAATGAAATGGTGATTAAAAAGTAATTTTGAATTTATTTATTATTCCCATTTTTATTTATTTATCCCGGAATGTGGGGAGGTTAGTGCAAACCCACACACCCCATAAAGTATATACGTATACGTAAGAAAGTATTAGTTACAATAATAATATATAATACGTATATTTATATATATATTTTTTTTTTAAAAGAAAGACTAACATTCCTAAGTTACGAATAACCTGACAATATTTTAAAATGTCCTACTACCATCACAGTAAGCGAAATATGTTACTTGTATCGTTGCGGAGGAGCCAGCCAAGGAATTGAACTCACGGCGCACTATGAAGCGGAAAGGTACATTTCATCCCACAATTCACTTTCGTATTAACGAATATGTCGTAGGAATAAAATAATCATTGATTCTAAATTTTAGATCCCTCGATCTTTGTAGGTTATTCCGTTAATTTTTAATGACACGAAAAGTTGAACTTTTGTAAATAGCAGATTTATCGTGACAACTTAAATAACACTATGAACCCACATATCTAGCGTTCAAGAAACTGGGAATTATTTATATTTTATTGTATTTAATATGTAAAAAAAAAAGGGTTTTTATTACCCAAAAAAATCATTTGTAAAATAAATTTCTCAGATTAAAAAGTACAAAAAAAATTCGGAGACCAGCTTGGGCTTATTGTCGACAAACCCCGTCAAGAAATTGGCAATTCTAATGACGAAATACTGCGAGAAGGTTCTTTGATAAATATTCATGTTGCGTGAATATAACTGGTATTAAAGAAGAACTAATCAAGAGAGTTAACATAATTCTACAAACTATGGCTAGTGGAAAACCAATGGATTCAAACTAACTCATGGAGAAAACATCATAAAATATTATTCTTTGATACCATTTGGACAGCTATTAGAGGATGCCCAAGAAGCAAGAAACAAATATTATAATTTTTCTCGCCTCCACCCGATAGAAAATGCTCACGGCCATCAACAAACGAAGACGTAACACACTCTCATGTACAGTTCAGATCCGTATATTTCCAGCAATAGTTCGACTAAAGGATGAAAAGTTCTGGACTTAGAAGATGAAACTAAAGACCACTTTTGGAATTGGAATTTTAGTAACAAATCTGAATAATAATAATTGACTGATAGTGAATTGTGAAGAGTGTCGTTATTGTGAATTTATGTATGAGATAAAATAAAAAAGAAATATTTTATTTAAATGTCGAACATTGTCCACTAACATATTTTTTTTGTATTTTATAAATGTTTTTTCTGTCCACAAAATATAATTATATTTTTATAATTTTTTTACAAAATAGTAAAAAATTTTATTATGTTTTTCCTTGTCGATATTAGTAGTTCCTTTGTAATATTTTATATGCTCTTAAAAATTACAATTTTATATATATTCATTAGCTTATATTCTAAAAATTCACGTCAATATTCCGCATTGGTTTTAAAGGTATTGAATTTTGAGATGATATGCACCCTTTGGCGCCATAGTGCGGCGCCTGGGTGAGACCCAGACGCGATGCAACTGACCGGTCAAAATATGTATATAAAATAATAACAATAATAATCTTCTTCTTCGTATGATGGAGGAGAGTTGGTGGAGGGGTCATAGTGGAATGCTGAAGTTATTCAGCCAGTGGACGGCATCGGTAGTCACATGGTTCAGCACAGATGTGCCAAAGGGAAACTGATGAAGAGGATATTCTTCTACGATGTGTTCTGTTGTTTGAATACGTCAACATTCACAAAGTTCGGAATCCTTTAGGCCCCATTTATGCATCATTTACGCACAACGCCTGTGACTGCACCGGGTGCAGTGTCGTTTAATGAGATCCATGTCTTCCGAGGGAGAGAGAACCCTGGCAATTTAATAGTAGGCTCTACACAAGGTGCTTGTTTTTCACGTCTGAGGTCCGATGATAATGATAATAATAGTGGAGGATAGTAAATATCTTAACAACCGGATTGCAATCTTTAGAGCACGGGCATCAGGTGGGAATACTCACAAAAGGGGGAAGGTTGTTCACGTGTTGTGACTAAATTACAAAACTTAGTATAGTGGATAAACCTTTTATGAAATCAAAAGGTTAAAATTTTAATGGAAACGAATAACTCTTTGCCTACATTATTTTAGTTTTATTAACATTGTCACCAAAGGGATAAATCGACAAAATATAAATTAAACATAATATGGGAATTATCACAACCTGCCCCACCCGAGTGGTGAGTTATGATAAGAAAGGGTAGGTTATGACGAGCATTATAATATAGTAGTTAAATAATAAAATTAACCTAAAAGATAGAAACGAATAAGAGGATTATGATATATCTGTTTGAACAGCGGCGCGATCATAAATATTTTCGGTAGCTTCCCCGCTCGATTCAAAACCAATGATTCCCTCGCAGGAAGCAAATACAAAGCAAACATTAATAAATACATTTCAAAACATGTTGACATTTATTGATTAAAAAGTGGTTTACTCGATATATCTCTTGATCATTTAATTGACAATGATGCCACGAAGTAATTTTACCTTAATTGAAGAAGTGATTTTTTGTTTTTGTTTTAATGAGTTTTATCCACTATGTACATTTGTTACTTAGTTTTATTTATTTGCTACCGGTTTCGATACGCACGTGTCGAAACTAGCATTCTTAAAACTAACTTAAATGAAAGAAGTACAGAAATAATTATATGTTATTAGGTGAGGGTAGATATTACACGCATATTAAGAGATCACATTTCTCCAGTTTTCTGCACTAACGGCCGTTCTTCCCAGCCCTACTGAGCAACTGTTGAGCCGAAATTTTGCCTCAACACTGTTCAAATGCACAAATACGCTGAGGTTTGTCCAGATCTTGGCGGCCAAACTGCATGGCGGGCCGGATCAGGAAAGGCCAGTTGAGGTAGACTCTTTGTGGTCTCCAACCGAACTCTATCCTTCCCAGAACTTCCTCTCCTTAATTTCCTTAAAAAGAACCTCTACATAGCATCACCATAGATGATATAGACCCTGAGGAAGATTATTTTCCGCAGGGTCTCCCGTGTGGAGTAAATGAAAAAAAAATTTTTTCGACAGATTTTAAATCTGGAAACCATGTTTCAAATTCAGTTTGCATGTTGTACCATAAATCTTCACTTTTCAATTGCCTTTCTCAAAAAACTAGCCTGTATAATTTGAATGCTTTAATTTGGTTTAAAGCAGCTCTTTTACTGCCGGTCACCTTTTTTATATGAATACCGCACAAGAGTCCCAAACTGCTCCCAACCGTCTGGAGCCAGCGAGACTATGGCATTCCCAATTGGGGAATGTTGTGAGGCTGATGGTAGTGGGGAGGAGAAGGAGAAGGGGAAGAAGAAGGTGGGGAAATACCTGGCTATTCAGATCTGGTCACCTAACACGGCTAAAAGCCATTTCAAACAACGTTTCAATTCTGAATGGTGGTCTTTCACCAGGGCGATACTGAGAGCATCTTCCACTCTAGAACGTGCGCAAATATACCATATATTATTTTTAATCAATTGATTGTGAAACAACACTTATTGACCGGTCAGTGGTCCCACGCAGGCGTCGTGAGTTCAATTCTTCGGATGGGTAAGTCCTTCATTACGACAAAAGTAACATCTTCCGCTTACTGTGATGGTAGTAGGAGATTTTCAAATGTTGTCAGGTTATTTGTACGTAGGGCATATTTGTCTTTCTTTAAAAAAAAAATAATAATTTACTTGCGCAAGCCGGGATTTGAACCCGCGATCATCGGATTCGTAGTCTAGAGCTTTACCCCTCGACCATGAAGACCGTCGTATTTTGAATATATTTAAAAGAGAAAATGAGATATTATGGAAAACAAGTAAATTTCAGAATATTTGCAAGGTAAATTCAATTGCAAACTTTTTTTTTTGTTAAGATTTTTCTTGACAGAGTTAAATATTTTGATTTAATGATCAATGCTTCTGATCTCTTTCGGTAGTCGATTGGAAAATGATCGTCCTTGGTAAGTTTAATGTAGTTGTGAAGTGAAGTATTTAATTTTGGGCATGGTAAAACATATTTAAGACGCGAGCGGTTTTCAGTTAAAAGTATATATACTCGTATATATAATCACGTGTTAAAAGTAGATCAACAAAGGTCATTAAAATCTTACTAGATCAACATACTACGGGTAGAGTTGATTATATATATGTGTAAGTGGATTTGAATATCATATTCACATAACATGTATTGTAAACTTGTCTTTGACAGCGTGAATCAGATTATTGAGTAATAATACAACACATAATCGTTATGAACGCGACTTTAGTATAATATCCCGGCTAGAAAAATAATGAATATGTCAATCGCCTTTGATGTTGTGTTCATTCAATACCACACGTTCCCGCACCACCCACACAGTGGAGGTAACCTCTCTCCTTCTCAAAAACTGCAAGGAGGATCTGGTGGATGACCTCGTATTCTTAATAAATCTCTCTCTGTCAAAAGGTATCTTTCCAGACAAACTAAAAGTTGCAAAAATTATTCCTATACATAAAAACGAATGTAAAAAAAATGTCCAAAATTAACGTCCAATCTCTATACTTCCAGCTATCTCCAAAATTTTTGAATGTGTCATCAAAGAAAGACTATTGAAATATCTCGAACAAAACAAAATTCTCACCTCAAAACAATACGGTTTCAGACGACGATCTAACACTAAATGTGCAGCTTTCGATTTCATATCAAATCTGCAGAAACATATTGACCATGGAGATTTTACAGCGGCAATATTTATTGATCTAAAGAAGGCGTTTGACACGGTGGACCATAACGTATTGATCGAAAAACTGAAACATTTGGGTATTGTTGGTACTCCTCTGGAACTTTTCAGATCTTACCTATCAAATCGCTTTTCGGCAGTAGAACTGGGTGGAGAAATGAGTGAATTGGGTGAAATAACATGTGGAGTGCCACAGGGATCAATTCTTGGACCGTTGCTATTTCTAATATATGTTAATGACATAACAAAGTGGGGCATTAAAGGAACTCTTCAACTTTATGCGGACGATACTGTAATCTTTTATAACAAAAAAACCTAGCGGAACTTGAAATGGAAATGAATGCCGATGTTTCCCATCTCACAACCTGGTTGAGAATAAATAAACTGACCCTTAACGTAAAAAAAACGCATTATTTACTATTCGGCAACAAGAAAAATTCCAGCCTCGATATCAAAATTGGTGACAACTGCCTCGAAAAGAAAACGACAACCAAATATTTGGGCCTTATAGTAGATTCTCAACTCTCGTGGGATCTCCACATAAATCATGTAACGGAGAAAATTACCCCCATAACTGGTGTGCTATATAGACTTCAAGGATTACTACCCATTCCGTTACTAACTGCAGTATATTACGCCATGGTACATTCACACATTTCCTATCTCTGCTGTATCTGGGGCTTTGCCTCGAAGAAATTGATTGCTGATCTGCAGGTGGTTCAAAACCGAGCCCTCAGAAATGTTTTTGGACTTCCATGGGACACTCATGTCAGGGACATCTACTCAGTTTCCGGTATCCTTCCAATCACGATCCTTCCTAAGTATGAAATCACCAGCACCATCCTACAAATTACTCAACAATCAACTCACACTAACGTCAAGCCACTTTACAATCAAGACATCCACAACCACAATACTCGAAATAACAATAAAATCCGCATTCCTCAAACACACACTACAAAATATGGAATAAAATCTTTAAACTACATTGCCTACACACTTTATAATTCGCTTCCAGATATGTACAAAACCATCCAGAAAAATAAAAAATCCCAAAATGATGGTATAAAGGAATACTTTTTAAGGATATTTAAAAATGAAAATCAGTAAATCCATATTTGTTTATTTTGTTGTTCCCTTATATGTTTTCTCTTGTGTGTTGTTCTATTTAACTTGGCCTTATAAAATTATTTCTGTTTGTATGTGAAACTTGTATTTTTGATATTTTGCTGTCAATGTAAAATTGTATGTACTATCTTCTACTTATGTATTGTAAATTCCTCCCGTCCTAAAATGAGTTTTGAAACTCATCGGGATTGCTTTAGCAAGAAATAAATATATAAAAAATAAAAAAAACATTTAAATTTTTGAATACTCATGTGCGACTGTGAATAAGACAGTGGCGTAACTTCCATCTAGCCAACTTGGAGTAAGGAATTTCGATGGGCATATCTTTAGAAATGATATCACTTTCCTATTATCTTGTATAAGGTTGGTAAAATGTTTTATGTAGCACAATTATAATTGTATGTAGATTATAGGGTAATTTAATTTGTAACTCTCTAGCCCACAAAAAAATGTTTCTTTATTAATCAGCCAAGAGAATGTCTTTACGCCAGTAGTGATAATACTGATAATCTTAAAGTTCACAGTTGCTGCGTGATAAAAACGCATAACTTGACCTAACAATGGATAATGGCCTTGGTTTGGATCGATATAGTATTTTTTTACGAATCTCTTCACTTTTTAAAGCTGAATGTTTGTCTTGCTTAAAACAAGGCATAATAAGACCAAAATCATACGAACGTATTTGTTCACGCCAGTTAATAACTATCGGTTTCCTACTTGGATTCCAAATAATTGCGTACGACTGTGTGCATCCCCTTGCCCCTCTTCCCCCATTTTTGACCTACCGCCTCAGTACAATTAAAACCGCCGCCGCTAGCACAAATTCCGCCAACCATTCGAATCACCGCTGAACATTAACCTCGTCATAACTGCCCCATATCCAGTGCAATACAAGTGAATACTACATGTGCAGTGAATGAATTGGTGAGTCCCTTTCTCGCCCTTAACTGTCTTGTTCTTTTCCTGAATAATTGCATGTCCTTCATAACTTAAAAATACATTTTGCCATCACAACCATCGTGATAATTAATATTACGTTTGGCATCTACACATAACCATCCCACACGCACCATTTTTTAATCATTTTTTCCAATTGCATTATCTATTCAAATGTCATTTTTTTACTTGCCTACTATAATACTTCTGTTCATTTCTAAAGCGAGCCTAGCTTTTGTAAAATTTCGTCTCAAATGCGGTTTACAATATGAGAATACAACTTTTAGGTTTATTTCAAGCCATTCTTCTGAAAGTGCCGACATTTATTTTTCAACTTTAACCTACCCTTTTGCCTTGTTGATATTATATATGATATATTTTTTTTTTATATCTTTTTAGTCTTTCATTCCCGGCAGTTTATATGACAAAAACCATTTCACAGCGAGACAGCAATCCGCGACGACTGTAAATGAATATACGCGTTTTTATTTCATGCTAGTTTAACTATTGTTTAAAGTTATTTTTTGTCTTTATAAAGTACCCTTGAGATGAGTTTTGCCATAAATGGAGCTATGGAGACAATACATTTTATCAAAGTGATATTTTTATTAACTTGAAAATAAAGAAAGAAGCGCTTATATAAATGTCACAGTTAAATGCTTTATGAACTGTTAGATAAAAGTACACTTAATGTAAACAACGAAATATTTGACATTTCATATAACAGCCAGAGTATGATTATGCTCTCAAATTGCGTGAGTGTCAAAGGAAAATGTTAACATTAACTTATTACTAGTGCCCCACTATACCACATTAGAAGCATAAAATATCTTGGTTTTGTAACTCTTGGCTTTGAAACTTTTCTATGGAACTCCCACGTTGCACTTGCATGTAAAAAGTAAGTCAAATGAATTTATTTAATACTTGTTTTCGTTGTTTTCAAATTCTATTAAAAAATTCTCTACTCAATTTTAAAGAAAAATCTGAGTTTGAAAAGGGCCTTGAACGCCGAAACACCTGTCACAATAACAAAAACTAAAAATACTTGCAGAACTTAATAATAACATTATTAAATTTGATTTACATCAAATTAAAAAATCAAAAACAAAAACAACCTTACTGACCATCACTTTTACACTACAAAGACAGAAACCTCAAATCTAATTAACATTCCAAGATTAAATACACCTTTTGGCCAGAAAAATCATGAATTCCACGCAAACAAAATTGTATATTAAAAATGCTCTTTCATGTGATATTAAAAATATCGCGGAGATACAAAAATTCAACAATTACATCAAAATTTTGTTGTGAACATGAAGATGAGAAAATCATAAAAATTATGAAGTCAACATAAGTATAAGTAACATCAATACAACCTACAGTCCGCCTCGAACAGGAATCCCTAGTGGTGAGGACTGTGAATGTAATAAAATATTTCAATATACTTATATTTTACAATGTAACATAATATATGATAAATGAATGTACCTTAAATATTTTGTATTATACGGAGACTTAGGGAGAAAAGGGGAAGGTTCCATTAAAAAGGGTATTTAAAGGATGTATATATGTATTTCTTTTTTGAATTTATGGTCGGATCTATCTATTACATTACTATTTTAATCATAGGCATAAGATATTATACCAAAATTATACAAAAAAAAAGAAAAATGAAAAGAAAAGAAAGATTAGTGCAAAAAATCTTTTCGACATATTTATAAAATTTGTTTGGAATTTGTTATTAAATTCGGTAACAGTATTGTAAAGTTTTGGGGGAAAGTATTGTAAAATTCTATGAACGTATTTATTTTGATATCTGCTAATTGCATATCCATCGTTTGCAGTTAGTCTTGTGTTATGGGCATGTACCACTATTTTGTTTTATTCAGATTGAGATGCGTTACTCAATTTTTTTAAGCCACAATATATTACCAACACATAATTAATTTACAGAATTGCATAACAATGATTAAGGTACATCATGTATTTCTAAGAACTTTTACTTATTTGTATTTTGTATTTTTTTTAAAAGACTTATATTCCCAGGGTTACGAAAAACTTCACAATATTTAAAAATCTCCTTCTGCCAACAATATAAGCGGAAGATGTTGCTTGTGGAATGATGGAGGACTTAGCTAGCTGATGAACTGAACCCACGATATCTGGGTGGGAACCGGTCTGTTTTCTATACATAATAATCTTAGCTAAAAGTTGTGCTACCAAAAGTCGAGAACGGTGAGCTTTAATTTCCTAAAAATGCACCTAATTCTGTTTGAAACCTTTTTGTGAACAATTTTCTCTTATTTCCGTCATTAGCTATGGAACTTACGACAGTCAATATGACCCGGCAAAAAATGAAAGATGAATTATTGTTTGCTCCATGTTTTAAATTCTCTGATGAGGAAAAAGGCTTGAAATTCCAGCGAAGTTCAGTAGAACTGTAACTGAAAGATTTGCTGAACAACAATCTTCGAGGTAGTTTTACATTTACATCCATAAAAGAAACATCGTCTCAATAATTAACTGCAATAACCCTCACCCTACATACTAAGATGAAAGGCTCCTTACTGAATTCCCATGGTCGCCTCGAATCAGTTGTTGCTGCGTGTGGAACAGCCTACTATGGTACTGCCGAACGAAGACTGAAGATATTGTTGGAAGCTACTTTAACGATTCCTCAAGCGTAGAGATGGTGTTGTCATTTGTAATTTCAAATGTCATAGACAATGGTGAGGTAGGAACATAAATCGTTACAGTACCTACCCAACTAATAATGATAACATAAAAGCTCATAAGATCAGTAATTATTTCTGGAAACCTGTTTCAGTATATCAATTTTGAAATCCACACTGAAATTCATTAGAGTTGTTTGTTCCCAAGTAATCCAGGATTAATTTGCACTGGCTTAATTAAGGCTTAAGTTCACTATGTTGGCCTCAAAATATAATATCCCTTACTTTGATCAACATAATATTACAAGACTTCGTGCAAAACAAACAAACTTTACTTTCAGAGTTGTTCACGATGTGGGTACTAAAAATATAAGTCACGATATTGCGTTCATTGGGGGAGTGGGAGATGTAGGAGTTAGGAAAGCAATTAGAACAGGAAACAATAAAATCATGGTATACTTATAAGTTAGTTATTTTTATCAAATATTAATCTACTGGGAAGGGTTCATAATTTCTAGAATGAGTAAATAAGAACGGTCTGAATGGGATTTCTCCCTTTTTATATTCTCTACCTATCCCGAATTTGCAAAATATTTCATTTTAATATGTTATTAAATAAAACATTAATTTTTTAGTCAACCACGAATTTATTATACTTTAACGCCAACCGGTTTCGTTTAGATCATGCTTTGTCAGGGCAATTATAATAACTAAACACTAATACAGAGATATCAGTTATATATAGGTACAGTGAGGTATCGAACTGGCGGAGGAAGGATGAAAGTAGACTGAATGCCACAAAAATGAGATCTCTGTGGCGAGTGTGTGGTAAAACAATGTATTTAAGATTTATTACTAATGGCTTACAGCTAAGGTTTACAACTAGTGATCTAGAAACTAACTGAGACCTACAATTAGTGACTTATAACTAGTGACTACAAACTAAGATTTATAACTAGTGACTTAAAACTAGTGACAAACTTATTTATGAGCAGGTGGGTCTTATAAACAATATTGTTGTATGACTAACCTCTGTGGTTTAGGATTAGAGACTTACAACTAACATATTCACTTTTTTTTTAAATTATGTAATGATTTTTGCCCTCATTATCAGTGATAGTTTACACAACAATGGAATGTGTTTTTTGTGTGATACAAAATGTTACTTTTTACAAATATCAGAACATAACTTGATAATAATAATAAAAATAATAATTGTATTATTTTTATTGCGCCATTTTTGTGAAAAATCGCCTCAAGGGCGCTGTACAAATATTACTTCTTTATTCTCTATCTAAATATGTACTAACAGATACAGACAAACAGGCAGGTCGCTTCAGATGAACGCAGCTTTATTAGAAAATTTAAGCTTAGAGAAGATACGATTTTTACACTTGGTATTTTATCCCCCTTTTCTATTAATGTTACATTCATTAGAAGATTGGTGGTACAAGAAGAGTTGGGATTTATTTCAAATATTTATAATTTTTAGGACTGGAGAATATTTATGATATTGAACAACAGTGGGACGAGTTTGAATATGATACATCACAGCTCTGTATAGAGGTAACAAAGAAATACAGATACGTATTTGTATGCCTCTGATCAGTTCGAGAATAATATACATAGGTACATAATAATAATAATGAATATTATTAAGTAATCCCATAATCTGATAACTCGGAATCCATTAATAATTAATGATTACCTGTTCAACATCTGAAATCCTCGGTGTATTAGTAAAGGTTTTAACCGATTTATGCAATCAATAATTATAAAAGTTCCTCTTACGTACATTACTAGTCATAACACTCGAATTTAATGACTTATTAATAATGACAGATATGATAGCATAATAAAACCACCAATCAAACATCCAAAATCACACGGGAAATCAAAATGGAGCATCAAACGCGTCGCGAGCGCAAACACAATGAAACAACCACTGAACAGAAAATAGTGTAGAAAATCCTAGAAGCATAATGTACTGATTCGAAAGAATTCTGATATTTCTAATTTACAAAAGACCTTTTAGATCGTAGACCTCAGACAGGCCAATGAAATTCATTATGTATTTTAAATTATATACACCCCATATGGGGTTTTACATATTTTGTTATAAAAATTCAAATTACAATAATGACACAGGTGCAAAAAACATCACAGTAGGTACATAGATAAAATAGATAGCCTCATAAAATACAACAACTAAATATTTCATTTGTCTCAACATCGTGTAAGTGCCATTCCATACTTAGCAACAGAGGCGAATATACAAAACACACCTCACATTCACTGATAATCGTCTGTTTGTATTTGTATTCAAATAATTAAATAAAATTTTGGATCGAGTAGTTCTAGTTGGAATATTAAATGTAATTAAGCTAACTATATCAGGGCTGTACGATTAATAATTTTAAAAATAAAAGTTAGGTCAGAAAGAAGTCTTCTGAGGGTTTTAAGAATTTTAGTTCTTTCATTAAGTAATTTTAATTTATAGATTCAATTGGTAATCCGAGTTTATAGTTAACGTATCTTAAAAATCTATTTTGAACTCTTAAATGGAATCGGAGTAGATTTTATAATCGAGTTTATCTCTTCTAGAAAGAATCTCTGTATTAGAAAAATGTTTGATCAATTTCACCAGATAAACTTTACCTTACTTCGGAAACACGGACACACCCACAACACACTTCTATCGTTTTATATCTTCAGTGATCCAAGCAAAACCACCTCAAACTAGGTCGGTACACTGAATCAAATTGGCCTGCTATTTATATAAGATCTGTATATAATAAGGTGGTCTGCTACGACGAAAGTTCATGTTATTCATAAATGTGTCAAATTAGAGCATGTTGAGGACAGAGCTTTATTAATTTTTGGAAATTACCCAAGAGCACCGAAGATATAAACGGTCAAAATGTTGATATTTTAGGAGAACCTCGCCGGCCGACCGAAAGGCGTATGACGCCACGATACATAAAATGACTGGGCGCGACAGTATGCGTTACTGCCAGTCGAATTGTGAAATGTACTGAATTGGGTCTCGAGATGTCATGGGTATTTTTTTTTACCCATGTTAACTTATAAAACTCATAACTTCATCATTTTTTTTTAACATAAAAAAACTAATTTTACTGTCGTTATTAACTGTTTTGATATAATACATGAAAATTTATGAAAATAAAAAAGCAGGAGAAAACATCATTATGTTGAAAGCAGTGGCAAACTCTATGAAAATTTACTGTCTACAGTGCCTAAAACATATATTTTCCAGAAAAAAACAATTCCCAACAAACGATAATTGCTTTAGTAACAGAATAAATATCGTACTTGAAGTACCTTTGTGTAAAACTAGGCTTGCGCAGGGACATGCTTTTTTATTGCTCCTTAAATTTATGATTTATCTTCAG
Source organism: Halesus radiatus (assembly GCA_022606495.2). NCBI lineage: Eukaryota > Metazoa > Arthropoda > Insecta > Trichoptera > Limnephilidae > Halesus > Halesus radiatus. The sequence goes on from JAHDVE020011168.1 coordinate 20,143, forward strand.
AATGTAAGTGTCCAAACATATCATCTTTAAACACATACAAAGATGTTGTAAAAAAACTGAATAAAAACCAAAAACATCAACCTTTTCCTGATATAATTGTATATGTTTAACATTTTCTTTTTTTTATTTTCTTTTCCCCTTCTAACTAATAAGTTTTATTTTACTTGTCTCCAACATCCATATATTTATTCAAATATGTTTTTTTCTTACAACAAATAAATTATTAAAATAAAAAAGCAAAATTTTTATATTTCTATTTATTTGGTTTTCTTTTACAATCTTATTAGTATTATATAGTATTTTTTTATTTTTAAGTAAAAACTCGCTTAATTTTTAGCTTGTAAAGATATAAATATATATAAACAAATATAAAAATTAAATTAAATTAATTCCATGAAAAAAGAAACCCTTTTTTTACTGCCACTAACTATTACACAAGTATACCCACACAATGGCTTTGGCTATGTGAGATTTTTGCTATATAAATATTATATATATAATACTTATAAATGTATATGTAAATATATATAAAATTGATTATAAAAAATAAACATTTATAACCTTTGTACCTATGTTTATATAAATGTATGTATCAATAAATTTATTAACATAAAAAATAATAATAATAAAAATAAAATTATCAAAGGCAGGCTGCGTGTAGTTTTTCATCGAATATTTGAAAACGGCTATAGTATTATCATCTTCCGCTGATTGTTGTGGTTAACTGAATAAATGGACGTAAAAGTTCCTTACCAAATTCACGGAAAAATTAATATTGATCAAAAAAATGTATTTCTTTATTTGGTTCGTTTTTCTTGGGGTATAGCTTTCCGGCCTTTATGGGCTACACGCCATTAGTTATAAGCCATTCTACCTTATAATATAAATGTTTCATTAAAATATGTTAAAAATAGCGGGCCAACTTGATTCAGTGTCCTGGCCTTGGTCGGGGTGGTTTTGATCCAATACGTTGTATAGAACACGAACACAATATAACAAGATAGATAGCGTCAAAACAAAACATGTCGCTTGAATCCCAAACAACAAACAACCCAGGCCCGGTAACCAGTAACACCCATACAACTTGTCTAACCAAAATCTATAACCATAATGTATTATCATCGGTGTGGCAATTGTGTAGTGATGTTTGGTCGGGGAATTGGTCGGAAAGTTTGGAACTGAGTCATATTAACTGGCGGCAAATGATAAATTATGATTTGGAATTGTACGAAGCAATGACCTACGAATACAATAAACGTTTTATGGTTGTGTTGACCTTCGTCAGTCGTTGGGAAAATGACTGATATGGGAATCTCCTACGGAATATGTGTTTTATAAAACATTATATAAACCCTTCCTTTGGTATGAGCCAAATAGCGCCTGGAAATGCTTGAATTTTGCGCATGTTTAAATCATCTGAAAAAGATGTGATATTAGCCCGTATTTTACTACACAATGTATTGAAAGTTTCAACACTATACTACGCCAGTTAAAGTGTTTTGTCTAATAAAGTAATTGCAGGTGTAGTACCTACGTAATTTTATAAAACATCATTATTTCCTTATATATGTAACATACGAATACCCACTTTGTAAAGCAAGTATTATCCATTCAATATTATCTGACTTACGGAAAAAATATACCATAACTGTAATTTAGTTTGGTGTTTGCAAAAAAATTAACACTTCTTATGATATTTGACCATATTTTGCAATATTAAACAATTTTGCAATTTATTCGCCAAATTTGATGATTGTCCATAATATTTGACCTGTTTTGGCGGAATTTGGTCACTTTTTATATTTTTTTCTAAATAATTTTCCAAATTTGTCAAGATTTTTATTTATAATTTCTTCAAAAGATTGGTATTCATTTTGTGGCGTCATTATTAATAAAAGAATTTAAAATCATTTTGTTCTCACCACTTTATTGATACTAAAGCGATGCTTTCTTCATCAGGAACAAATGATAAACATAGAACACAATAATGTACCGATAGACAAATAAGTGTTAATAGTCAATTAAATATAATTACCAACAAATATTTTTTTAAATATCTATCTCTTATATTAAAATATTTGATTATTAATTAAATTTAATTCACTATTAACGAATTTTCCGATTTCTAAAATTTCAAATTTGTCTAATTGTAAACCGATTGAATTTGTATGCAAAAAAATTTAAGCCTTTGTTTTTATCAAAAGAATTTTATTTATAATTATACGAACATTTGTTATCGACTGTCCATCCATCAACCATCCATTCACCGATGGGTGGTTGTTCAGCTAGGATATTTAGATGACAATTAGGATTAATAGATAACAAATTAATAATTTTTTTCAAAAGTATTCTAATTTAAACGTATAAAAAAAATTAGAAGCTGACAAGTTTATTGGAGGTAATCAATGATCTTATTTTAAAGAAACTTTTGTTTTGCATATTTCTGATGTCAGTAGGTAGGGAATTGAATAGCTAAATAGCATTGTATTAAAAACTTATTTGTCCATAAGAGGTTATACAAACTGGAATATTAAAAGATTTTACATGTGATTGTCTTAGGGCTCTAGTGCTCGTTATTTCTTCCAATATTTGGATATTTTTAAATTGATGCAGCAGGATATTTTTTTAATACATTTTTTTCAAGTTGGGAACATTTAGTTTCTAAAAAATAAAATCTGTACTCGTCCTTAATGGAATTTTAATAATAATCTTCACGATTAGTTTCTGGATCTTTGATAAAGGCTCTGGGTAAGTATGTGTGGCACTATCCAACTGATAACACCTAATTATGTCAAATTAGTCTACTTTTGCCAATTTTTCGTAATATTTGACGATTTTTGACAAGTTTTGATGATTTTTAACGATAATTTAACAGGTGTAGCCATATTTGTCCTTTGAACTTTACTTCGGGTAGAATTATTATTTTAGTTGGTCGTTCTATGCACGTTTCATTGAAATGTCGCAATGAGTTCTTCAAAGGGTCCAATAAAACTTTTTTTTAATCCTATACAATGTACCCCTCATATCAACGCAGTGATAAATAGAGTCTGGTAGTTGAACAAGAACAATGTGAAACTTTTCTCTTCTTGTCGAGTTGAATGGCGCGGTCCTTAGTCGTTAGCAATATAATGTTTCACGTGCAAAACCACCCCTACGTGAATATGTTCAGTAAATGGGGTTCATAGTCCTTAAACAATGTGCTAGTTGTGAACGCGTTCTTCGTAAAAGAACAAGGCATAGCATGACTCTAAAATAAAAATAAAATTGAATCGTAGTTACGAGTATATCCATGCTTTTGACTATGAGCAAATATAAAAGCAAAAACTCAAACAGTAAAATATCAAATTCAAATAGTTAATAACAGAGCGATTGATAAATTCTTAGCAATATTTAATTACTAACTTTCACTAAAAACATTAATTGCTTTAATTTAGAAATATCAGGTGGTTGAGTATTCTGACATGACATATTGTTGACATTGCCAAAGAGTGGGTTTTTTAAATCTTTAAAATATCAATGACTGGCTCTCAATTGTGGATTTTGAGAGGTTGATAGGTGAAAGAAGGATTTCTTGATTAGAAGCTATTAATATTTCAACATTTCTACTTCACCAGAAAAAATGAATCTTCTATTTTATAGCACTAAAGCATTGTTCGCCACTCTGTAGGTACCGTATTACCTTACTTCAGATTTAACAGTGGTACTTTTAACGTAACTTCATAATCCTAGAGATGGGGGCGGATTAATGCAATTATTTTTGAAAGCTTTATAGGATGTATAGCAAGACTGTGAGACGTGACTAATGGCAATTTAATGAAATATGAGTATTGAAAAGTTCTCATTATTAACATTTTGAGAAGCTGGAATAGGCCTCAATGAAACGGAAATTTGATGGAGAATAACCGACGAAGATGGGAAAGATTGGGAAAAATAAGTTTTTCGTGTTCATTCGATCCTTTCTCAAAAAAGCTTAAACTGTAAACAGTAAACAAAACTCGTATGTTTGCCCGAGGCTCTACACGTTTTCACTTAGTTTTTCAACAATTTATTTAATTTACTTTCAGCTGGTCGAGATAAGGCACGCTTTATTTCCCATTGTCTTCGTGTAGAAATTGCGTACTCGAGTGGGATCGGGCACATTGTATGTTCTTGGAAGTTTACAAATTCATATAAATTTGAAAAGTTTTCGAATCGAGCCGCCCTGCCCAATGGAGTGAGAGAACAGAGAAGTAGACTAGACAGTAAAGAACCAAGTTGGTCGTTATCGCCATTGTCCCGATACCCAGAAATTGAACTACGAAAAACACTTATTTCAACGGGAAATTGTTGAATAATTTTGATAATTAGTTTTAAGAACTACTAAACCAAATCACTCCTTGATTGGTCCAGTGGTTTATGAAGGATAATGGTGTATTCCCTGAAAGCTAGCATTCCTTTGGCAGGCTATTATTAATAAATAAGAAGATGGTTGCAAATCCGGAATATTTTGCAATCATCGCTTAGCATTCTATCTTTTGTCGAGCGTTCTCTATAAAGTTTTCCAAGAACTTTTTCCCATGATAATGAAAGGGTGCAAAATCTGCTTTGCGTGACATAATATATCGTCCATAGAGAGTTGTCATTATTGTTCAACCTTTACATTTATGAACTTACCGAAAGGCTAAACAATGCAGGGTAGGCTGCCACATCAGAGGACAGTGTCTGTACAACATCAGTTATGCGGACGACATGGTCTGTAAGGGGCTCCTGAAGATCTGCGACAAGCTCGCTGAAGAATAAACATGTACTATAGTCCCAATAAAACGATGTTGGTATTAAGATATGGCCACTGCTCGAAAACTATTCCTTTAGCTACCGTGAACGGTGTTATTCTGAAGGTCACTAAAGGAACTAAATACGTAGGACACATAATCACCAGTACGCTGATGGATGATGACGATATTGATAGGCAAAGAGCGAACATGCTCAGCAGAAAAGTTCGCCACTGTAGTACCGCTGTGAAAAAGTCTCTCTTCCTTGCCTTCTGCACAACTTTTTACACGCGCGAACTCTGGGCAAACTACAAAAAGAGCAGGATGGAAAGACTTCGTGTCCAATACAATAACGCCTTCTGCATAATTTTGGGCCTCCCTAAATACTGCAGCGCTTCCAGTCTACTGCAATGTTCAGTGATGAGTAAGATTAAGAAAGGGATTCTTAGATGGTTTGGGCATGTAGACCGAATGAACGAAGAAATGAGTGTGAGAAGAATATATGACTCGAATATGAACGTCCGAGTAAGACATGGCACGATCGAGTGAATCAAATACTTGAGTCGGGTCATGTCAGAAGTCGAAATAACAGAAGAGAATGTATGAGACATTGTATGAACGTAAATGAAGTAAGAAGTGTATGCCAAGATCAAGTTGTTTGGCGGTCCGTCCTCTCTGCCTACCCCTTCGGGGAAACGGCATGGTGATTGGTTGGTTGGTTGGTTACGAATAACCTGACAATATTTGTAAATCTTCTACTAGCATCACAGTATGCGGAATATGTTGCTTGTGTCATGATAGAGGAGTTAGCCAGCTGAGGAATTGAACTCACGACGCCTGAGTGAGACCCAGATACGATAGCAACTCAGCCATTGACCGCTCAACAATAATGATTTAAGATATTCAGATATCTCCAACTTTGAAACTACTAATTACCTACAAATAGTCTTAATATATATTTTTTTAATTACGTCCATGTGCAATAATTCTACTAAAAAATAGTATAACTATTCAATGTTAACCGAATATTCAAGGAAAAATAAAATAGTATCGATATCCAAGGGATAGGTTTAATCAAAATTTTTGTTATTTACAAATATTAATATATACGAATTTTTCAATTATTATTTGCAGTGCCAAATGATTCAATATCTCGAATATTCATCACTCTCTCTTTCGTTGATTGGCTATTTCTTTTAAGTATAAATATTTTACGCCTCTTGTGGATGATCGACTAGTTCTCCAAATTGAATATGCTCATAACCAGCGCATTCTTGTCCATCACCTCATCACCGTCAAATTCGTGGTAGTCGGTCTCTACGGCTTTCTTCTGGGTATTCAGCTATTTGGCATGGGTAGTGTTGTCGACTATGTTTGTGTTGATATTGGACCCATTGTTGATATTAAGGTGATTGATCTCAGATTTGAGATCCGAAGGAAGACTGGGAGAATTGATGTTGGAATGTATGTTTTTGGATTCTAAATCTTGGTAGAGCTTCGAGGCGGACATTGCATCCCAACATTTGCGAAGGAAGTAGACGATAGCAATGATTGTCAAGAGTACGATTGCGATCGCAGCCAATAGAACCAATTAGTCTTGCATATTAGAATTGAGATTTATTTTTATATATTGTCTTTTTTACTAAATATATATGTATGTTCAATAGAAATATAAACAAAGAACGATCTAGAGATATTCTAAAAAAATATTGTTCTTTATCTAACGAACATTGAATGCTCCAAATATTTTTTAATAATTTGTCTTCAA